>PVLD010027626.1:0-20491 GCA_004027595.1 Dinomys branickii | reverse complement strand
CATGTTAAAAACCTTAGAAAAAATAGGAATAGATGGCCTCTACCTCAATCTGATCAAAGCCATCTACAACAAACCAACAGCCAACATCATACTAAATGGACATAAACTGAAAACTTTCACTTTAAAGTCAGGAACAAGACAAGGATGTCCACTGTCACCACTCCTATTCAACATAGTTCTGGAAGCACTAGCCAGAGCAGTCAGACAAGAGAGAGAAATAAAAGGAATAAGGATAGGAAAGGAAGAAGCCAAACTATCACTATTTGCAGATGACATGATCTTATACATGGAGGACCCCAAAAACTCCACAAGAAAGCTCCTGGAATTAATTGACAAATTCGGCAGCATAGCCAGATACAAAGTCAACACCCAAAAATCAATAGCATTCCTGTACACGAACACCAAACAGACTGAGAGAGAAATTGAGGAAACCATACCCTTTACAATAGCAACCAAGAAATTGAAATACTTAGGAATCAATCTAACAAAGAATGTGAAAGATTTATTCAGTGAAAACTACAGTACTCTGAAAAAGGAGATCGATGAGGACTTCAATAGATGGAAAAACATCCCCTGCTCATAGTCAGGAAGAATCAACATTGTGAAAATGGCCACACTACCAAAATTATTATACAGATTCAATGCATTTCCCATTAAATTACCATTAGCATACATCACAGATCTAGAGAAAACATTCCTAAATTCATCTGGAACCAGAAGAGACCCAGAATAGCAAAATCAGCCCTGGGCAACAAGGACAAGTCAGGTAGAATAGCAATCCCTGGCATGAAATTTTACTACAAAGCTACTGTAATAAAATCAACCTGGTACTGGCTAAAAAACAGACCTGAGGATCAATGAACAGACTGGAAGATGCAGCCAAAACCACAAACACAGTCAGCCACCTAACATTTGACAAAGGGGCCAACCAAGCTCACTGGAAAAAGATAGCCTCTTTAATAAATGGTGCTGGAAAAATTGGCTTGCCTCTCGCTGAAGACTGAAGATAGAACCAAGTCTGTCATCAAGCACCAAACTCAACTCAAAATGGATCACAGATCTCAATATTAAAATAGAAACTCTAAATCTATTTGAAGAGAAGGTAGGAAAAAATCTTGAAGACACAGGAGTAGGCAGAGAGTTCATGAACAAAAGTCAAACTGCAAGGGAAACACTTCAAAGAATCAGTAACTGGGACCTCATCTTACTAAAAAGTTTTTGCACATCTAAAGAAATCACCAGCAAAGTAAAAATAAAACCCGCAAATTGGGAAAAAATTTAGCTGGCTGTCCCTCGAACAAAGGTCTTCTATCTAGAATATACAAAGAATTAAAAAACATGTACCTGTCCAAATTCAAACACCCATTGCACAAATGGGCATGTGAGGTGAATACACACTTCTTAGATAAATAAAAATGGCAAATAAATGTATGAGAAATTGTTCTACATCTTTAGTCATTCGAGAAATGCAAATAAAAGCAACATTGAGATTTCATCTCATCCCAGTAAGATCGGCCAGTTTTAAGAAATCATCCAATAACAAATGCTGGCAAGGCTGTGGAGAAATAGGAACTCTTCTGCACTGCTGGTGGGATTGCAGACTGGTGAAACCACTTTGCAGAGCAGTTTGGATATTCATCAGCAAACTAGGTCTAGAGGTACCGTTCAAACAAGCTATTTCCCTTTTGAGTATTTTCCCAGAAGATCTGAAAACATGGTATCACCACGATGCATGTGCACCCGTGTTTATAGCAGCACAATTTGTAATATATACCTAAAAAAAAAATTTGTAATACCTAAATTGTGGAAGCAACCCAAAAGTCCATCCACAGAGGACTAGATAAAAAAACTGTGGCATTTTTATATAATGGAATATTATTCAGCTATAAAGAAAGACAAATTTGAGGCTTTTATAGGCAAATGATCACAATTAGACACCATACTCGTAAGTGAAATAAATCAGAGGTACATATGCAAGCAATGTATTGTACCACTAGTATAAGAACCTGAAAGTGGGAATAAAAAGTAGGAGATATGAAGGGAATCTGCTCAAAAGTAAAGAAAAAATGGGATGAGGGAAAGGAGAAAAGGAAGCAAGGGACAAATATGTATGCATATATGTATGTATGTATGTATGTATGTATGTGCAGGATGGCTAACATGGCTCCACTATTGTCTTATGTTGCCTTATGGTAAGGAATAGTTGATGACTGGTTGTTTGATCAAGATTATATGTCTATATGTGCTTTCCTGAGCATACACTTTGAAGTTATCAATACGTAATACAACAATCATTAATTCCCTGTCACTTTGTCTATAATTCAATTTTGGTTGTACTGTTCTTGTGCTACTTTGTGTCTCTTTGTTAATGTTTTCCTCTTTTTGTTGTTGTTGTTCTTTTTCTTTTATACTGTAAAGAAAATTAAAAAATAATAAAAGAAGAAACAGAGGGATAGATAGATAGATGCTAGGGAGATAGGAGGAAGGAGAGGGGAAGGGGCAGTGAAATGATCAAGATGTGGTATGTATATGTATCAACCCCCCACTCATGATCACTAGGTATCATAAACATATACTAATAAAATAAAAAAGAATATAAAAACAAAAACAGAAAATATTCTCTCTACTACTTCAAGATCCTAATGAGTCACCTCTTACCATTTATTGGACCTCCTTGTCTAATTTCTGGATGTTTACTCTTATTTCTTTGCTTTCATAAATTCAGTAAGAAACTCTCTCTTCTGGTTACTAGGGTTTTATTTTCACTTTTCCATTTTTCTGAAATGTCATCCCACAACCTGGCTTCTGCTAACTTGGGATTGAAGCTCTTACAGTGCCTGCTAGTTACCTTGCAGGATGCCTTTACAGCCATGGATGAATATCCTGACATGGGCAGAAAATCTTGTCCACCAGTCCTGGTGGGTCCTCAAGTGACTTCCCACCCTCCATCTTCAGCTGTCCTACAGCAAAACATCATGATGTTCTCATGGAGTAGAGCAATGATATTTCACATTTCTTCACTGGAACATCTGCCTTGGGACTGACAGAGGGCCTGGAGTTTGCCTAACACCTTCCTTGAAGCTGGGATTTTTGCATCCACTGCAAGCCCTATTTTTTAAATACCAATGAAGTAGCTGATAGCAAATGCATAGAAAAATAGTATCTGTAACAATAGCAACAAAAATGTAATAGTAATAATAATAACAATAATAATAATAATAATGAATGGGTTCCTTCCAGTCCAGAGAAGCCAGGGAGGGGCATGTCAGCAATGTGCAGTGTGAGCACTGTGCAAATGCAAGTAGGCACCCTTTGAACAACGTCACATAGTAATTGTACATAAGAAACTACCTGTTACAATATGGCCTGATAAAATTACTATTCACCCCACATCATATTTTTCTGTCATCTCATGACAGTTAATAATTGTTGGGCTGTTGAGCTCCCTCTAATCCCTTGTTGATATTCTCAGTGTATTCTTGTGGTTTAAGGTTCAAATTGTCAGTACCGAACTACTGTGGTATAATGGACATAGAAGTCACAAAAGACCAATAAAATCAGGTTGGAAAAATGTTGGTGAGATACAGAGGAATGTGATTGTGGTTGAAGGTTGCAAGAGAAAAGGCTTGGCCCCTTGGGAGGATATCAGGACAGCAGGAGAGCAGAAACTATGATCCCTAAGAGTGATGGGAAAGAACAGGCAAGGTGTACACACTAGGTTCAGCATCTTGAGACAGAGACAATCAGATGGTCAAAGGCGAGTCAGAGGTGGGGGAGTGGGGAATTCAGAGATTTTGAAGCTGAATTAAGCTAGCACAGGGTAGGAGGTGGTTTGCAGAGAAAGGTGTAAATGTCTAAGCATGATAAAGAATGATACATCAACAGTGTTCATCTTAGAATACAAGTATAATCTTCTTCTGCCCCTCTACAACCCTACTTTTTTACTTCAGTCTTCTCCATTTTAACACAGTATTCCTGTGAGGGTAGATGAATGTTGCCTAACATGAGTTTCTACCTTACTAAAATAAGAATGTGTATTAGAAATGTGTATTACCATTTTCATAAATTCATTTACTCAGTACATTTTCTAGCACCATTTCTTGGATTTCTACCATAGGCTTTTCTCTTTCTCTTTTCTTTCTTTTTTTTTCTTTTCTTTTTTTTTTTTTTTAATTTGCTTTGCTTTGATTTTTTGAGGCTGGCAGAATGCAAAGAAGAACAGGGAGTGTTCTCTGCCATCAAGGATTTTGCTTTAATCAGCCAGACACACAGAAGGCAGGCTACTGAAATTCAATAGTGAGATGCAGGTAAGACTGAATGGATATGAAGAATGTGTATTTTCCAATGCTACACTGATGCTTGACATGTATCCACTATATAAGAAATAAAAATTGTGCTACAAAAACATCCTAACTGACAACTTTACCAACCAACATACTGTTGAGGATAGAGACATGTTAAAATTTCCTGTCAATTTCTATTTATGGTATTGTGCAATTTTTGTTTTTAAATTTTCTTTGTGTGTGTGTATATATATATATGTATATATATACATATATATATATATATATATATATATATATAATTTTAAAGGGAATAAAAATAAGAAAAACATTAAAAATGACACAGGATTTCAAAACAAGATTATGGGAAATCAACAATGATTGTTATATTGCATATTGTTATCTCCAAAGTAGTTCCGATTACCAGATATAAGCATGTAAAATTGGTCAAAAATAGAAAACAAAAGCATTAACTGTTCCTTTCAACAAACCAATAGAAAATAGTAGTACAGCTATCTTAGCTATCATTCATAGATCGATAGATGATATTTTCTTTCTTTTCTCCTTTCTCTAACAGTTTCTTTCCTGTTCACAATGCCTATTGTACCTTTTGGATTTTCTTTACTCTTTCAGTTTCTCACACTAGGGAGACAATACAATGTTCACACATGTGGGTCTGATTTATTTCGCTTGTAAATATGGTCTCTAGTTGCATCCATTTATCTATAAAAGTCTCAAGTTTATCTTTATAGCTGAGTAATACTCCATTGTATAAAAACACCACATCTTTTTTATCCATTCCTAAGTTGATGGGCACTCAGGTTGTTTCCAAGATTTGGCCATGACAAATTGTGCTGCTATAAACCTGGGTGCACATATATTGCTATAGTATGATATTTTCAATTCTTCTTGGAAAATACCCAGAAGGGGAATAGCTGTGTTGAATTGGTCCTCCAGACCTAGCTTTTGAGGATTTTCTATACCGATCTCCACAGTGGTTGTACCAGTTTACACTCCCACCAATGGTGGAAAAGGGTTCCTTTCTTCCCACAGCATCACCAGCATTTGTTATTGGTTGATTTCTTGATGATAGCTATTCTTTCTGGGGTGAGATAGAATCTCAGTGTTGTTTTAATTTGCATCTCTCAAATGATGATGGCTATTATTTGATTGGGTCTTTGCATTTTGGGGGCCTAATTTTTTAAATTCTTTATATGGTCTAGATAGAAGTCCTTTGTTTGAGGGTCAGCTGGCTAAAAGTTTTTCCCAATCCATGGGTTTTCTTTCACTCTGTTGATGATTTCTTTATATATTTTTCAGGATGAATTATTGGACATGTGTCAATTTAGAATTTTTATATCTTTCTGGTAGGTTCTGTGTGATTAATAATGTTTTTTCTTAGAGTTAATTGTGCCTCTGCCAATATTGTTACACCAGTTTTCTTTAGGTTAGTGATTGACTAATAGATCTTCTTCTGTCTTCCATCATTTTTTAAACTTTCCATATCTTCATTAAGAAATATCTTTTATAAGCAGCAAAGAACTATATTTAGCATTTTTAAAATTCCATCTGATAATTCTTGTCTTTTAGCTAGGAATTTTAGTGTGCTTAGAGTTATCTTATTAGTATTGAATTTGGGCTTATTTTAATCACCAAATCATGGTTTTCTATTTGTTTTGCCTTTTAAGTTTTTGTTCTTTCCTAGCTTTCTGTTGGGTTGATTTTACCCTTATTTACACTTTCTCATTTTGTTTTTCCATTAAACTTATAAATATTTTATGGCAAGCATGTGTATGCATGCTTACTATGCATATTTAAAAATAAAATTGCGATGAAGTCTGAAGGCAAAGTTTTTTAACCTACTTTCTAAACAATTCCAAAGCTTTTCTGTATCTTAAGTATAATCAATACTTTTCAATTGCTTCATATTTTCATTTTATCCTATTTCCCTACAACTAGATATGTAAATTATTTTGTAGAATCAATGTCTGCTTAAGTATTCATACTAACATTCTTTTCTTGCATTTAATACCTTCTGCAAGGGATAATTTCCTTTCAGCTTAAAAGAGAGCAACTTGTCTTTTTGGTGGTGTCACCTAAAATATGTGTTGATAAAGGAATTGGCCCTAGAAGTTCCTTTATTTGAAAACTTTTCTTTACAAAATCAATTTTTAAATAGGTATAGATATGCTGTGGGACAGGTATTTTGTCAATATCAATTGGATCAATTTAGTTCATGGTGTTGTCAAGGTTTTTGTAGCCTTACCGACTTTCTCTGTACTTCTGTTGGTTACAGAGAGAAAGGTATTAAATTCTCCAACTTTAATTCTGGGTTTTGTTTATTTCTCTTTAATTTATAACAAATTTTTACCTTATGTGTTCCAAAACTCTGTTTTTTGGCTGTATATGCCTTTAAAATTGTGGATTATTGTAAGTGAAGTGGCCCCCTCATAATTACACAGTATCCCTCTTTTTCCCTTGCAGTGGTCTATAAGTCTACTTTACCTGGTACAAAGATAGCACTTCACTTTTCTTTTGATTTATAGTTCTATGATATATCTCCATTGTTTTACTTCTATTTATGCGCTCATTGTTAGACTTCGTTTCTTATATATAATTGGATCTTTCTTATTTGTTCTCACAGTCTCACATTTAACTAATGTGTAGACCATTTATATTTAATATAGCTATTGATATGCTTGGATTTAATATGTAGTTCACTAGTTATTTAAATTCTCACCTTCTGTTTATTTATTTATTTTTTGCTCTTTTTGGATTAATTGAGCATTGTTTGTTACTGCATTTTAGTTTTATTGTTGACTTCTTATGTATACCTCTTTTTAAATTCTTTAGCAGTTGCTCTGGTATTTAAAGTATAATTTCAATTAGCCAGAGTCTATTTTCAAATTATAACATGCCATATTATGTGTAGTATAACTACATCACACTAGTATACTCCCAAATTTTCCCTCTTGTCTTCTACGTTATAGTTCTCATACATTTTGCTGTTACTCTATGCAATAAACAAAAATATGCTGCTATTATTTTACTTTGGTATCAAATTACATTTAGAACAATAAAAAATAAGAATTAAATTTTACCTTTACCTTTACTGACATCACTTCCATTATTTTTTTATTTCTTCCTGTCTATCTGGATCACTCTCTGATGTCATATTATTTTTGCTCTATTATTCTTCTAATACGCCTTTGCTAGCAGTATGAACATGTTAGCAAGAAAAATTTCTGGTTTTTTCTTATGAACATTTGTTTATTACAGCTTAATATTTAAAGGTTTTTCGATTGTGCACAGAACTTTTAGTCAACTTTTATTTTTAGCACTTGGGAGCAGTTCTCCATCATTTTTCACTCATAATTTATAGTTTTATATGTTGTGTAGCCTTCTGTAGTTCTTGTCATTCTTGCTCTGCATGCAGGATGTGCCCCTTCTCACTGCAATGCTGGCTTCCTTCAGGAGTTTTCTTTATCTTCTGATTTTTAATAAATCAAATGTGATTTGAATTAGACACCAATATTTATCATAATTGGTGATTTGGGACTTGTTATTTAAGTGCTTTTATCAATTTTGGAAGTTTCTCAAACCTCCATTTTTCCAGAAGAAAAGAAGAAGCGGGGTACTATTAACATTGTTCCATGTTTCTTGGATACACTTTTGTTTCTCTTCTTATTTCTTTATCCTTGGTTTGGATGTTTTTTGTTGACCAACCTTCAAAATCACTGATTATTTTTCTGCCCCGTGTTATGTCTTCCTGTAAGTCTATCAAAGGGAAAACTTTTGTGTCATTTTAGCATTTTGATGTGATTATGTCTTATTGTGTTCATCTATTTATTCTCCAAAAGTTTCTATATATTAATAATGGTCTTAAAAGTTTATAATAACTTCTTTATTATAATAGATGCAGTTGTTTAAATTACTTGTGTGATAATTAAAGTATCTGGATTGTATCTGAATCTGGTTTTCTTGACTGGTGTTTTTCCTAGTAGTATGTTGGGTTCTTGTTTCATAATTTTTGTTGGAGGATGAATACCTTGTGTATGCCAGTAAAAACTAAGACAAATTGTATATTTATTAGAAAGAGGTAAAATTTTATTTTACACTTTAATGGTGATGTGGAGGTCTTGGGTAATCTATTTGGAGCTGTCCTGGGTTTAGATTTTGTTGTGGTAATATATAAAGAGGGGAGGCACTTGCTACATAGTTCAGGCTGGTTTCAAACTCACACAGATTCTCCCACCTCAGCTACCTGAGTGCTAAGATTACAGGCATGTACCACCACATCTGGAAATTATCATATTTAACCATGGTTTTCTGCAGGCTTCAAGTTAATCTAGCATTACTTTGCACATAAGAGAAGGACAGGTCTTGTTGAAATGATTTTCTGAATGTGTAATTCACTATTAGAACTGGGTCTTCTCCTCTGTTCCAGAAGCTCAGGGAGGCTGGCCCTGAATGGTAGTGCTCTGTTCTACCTCTAAACTGCTGTTGATTTTTACTCAGTATTTTCTATCCTGATTAGGGAAGTGAAAGCAACTTGATAGGTGATCAAAGAAATGGAAAATAGAAATCCTGGCAGGGACAATATAACCATGTTTTCTGGGGAGCTTGGCTGGGAGTTTCAACTGGCTAGAATGAATACTACAGAGGTCACTGAGACCTAGCCTAATACTAGCAGCCCGAAGCCAATCAGTAGTTCCATGGGTTTCTCTGCACCCTGGTCACTGAAACCTTTTATTCAATAAGCCTGTTCCTCATGTCCTCTATAGGCCTTGAGCAAAGAACAAATGTTGATCCTACAAATTTTTTTGACACAAAAATCTATACCTCTACGGTTCTCCCTGAAGCAAGACAGAGTTCAGAGTTTATCAAAATCAATAAAGTTTAAGGAAAGGAATATCATTTTAGCTTGGCAAATCAGGAAAGTAAACAGAACCAGTGTCCCTCACTTTCTACCTTCTAGAAAGTGAGAATTTCAAGGCTTGAAATTGCATTTTTTGCCCCCTTAGACTTGATAATTCCAGAATTGGCTTTGAAATTCACATCTGGCTTTGTTCCTATTTGTTGTGAATGTGATACATAAGAAGGGCTTGCTCCTGTGCTCCTTCAGGTTATTCTACTTATATTTTCATCATTCATAGAAAAAACATCCAAACATTTCCTAGAAAATATAACTCTTAAAACCACTTAACAGCATGCCCTGTGTCACTCAGGAAGCATCTGCTTACAAACTGACTACTCTGACCATCTCTTAGGCAAGTGTCATTTCAACCAGTCAATTCTTGTATGGAATAAATTTTATGTGTCGTTTTAACATTTCCTATTATATGTTCGTATAAAAGTTAACAAAAATGTGCAATTTTTTGCCATCCTGTGTTTAAATAATTAGACTGGTAAGTGGTTGAATTTACTCATTAAAGCTCAGTGCAAATATTATTTTACGTATTTAAAAGGAATTTTTTCAATTTATATGGGGCCTAAACCACTTACCAGGCTATGCAAAAAGTAGAAAAATGACATGTGAAGACAAAGAGAGACAGAGAGAGGGAAAAAGCCAGTGAGAGAGAAATATTCCATAGATATATCTTATGAGTTGGCCACAAATTTAGTGAGCAGATATAATTTAGTTTTCTTTAAAAAGGAAAACCTGATAAGTTATGCAAATTATGTGGCATCTTATCATTTTACAATGGACAAATTGCTCAGGAGACTCAGAGCTCTGCTAACTCAGAAACAGCTAGGAGAGTTTCTCACATATCATCAAAAACAAGACTGAGAAAAATAATGAACAACACGTTTTACAAAATGATTTAGACAGTGACACTTCATATAGTCCCTGGAGGTATTTATTATGGAGTCCCTTAGCATTAACCAATGGCATCCACAAAAGCATAATATATACAAGTAACACCAACAGGAAACAAAGCTGGTATGGTTTGAGATTTCTTTGATCATCCTAGGGATTCAAATGTGGGAAGAATATACACATACCTACTCTTGGAATCACTCTTTCTCTCTTTCCCTGCTCCCCCTCCCCCTCCTTCTCTTCCTCTTCCTCTTCCTCTTCTTCTCTCTCCCCCTACCTTCCTCACTATATTTTCCTTAATAATCATGAAATTCTCCCCGACTTTGAGAAAGGAAGCTGACAGATGCATAAAGACATAAGAATAAAGAAACACTTGAAGTCCTGGACATGAAAAATTCTTTCCATATCCTGGCAGATTACTGAATGAATTTATAGAGGACAGTCCTTGAAGACAGATACTTGCAACAAAGGAAATGATCATGTTAGATGTCAATATCTTACAAGTGTTTTAATTGTTTTGACTGTATTGAATGCATGGGAGATATAGGAAGTGATTGTTTTCCAATAATTTTAATTTTCTTGATAGCCAATGTGATAGCCAATGTTCAATATATTGTAATTATCTAATTAGGCCAAAATAAGAGTCATAACTGTACATAGTTGACACAGTACATTGTAAGAAGACTAGCCTGGCTGAGAAGATCTCCTGCTGAACAGGAGCCCAAATATTCCCTCATCCACGAGGTCTTTTTTGAGCACATGTCTTCAGGTGAGTGAATCACTTCTCCACAAAACCTGTCATTTCATCTCTAGGGGCTCTTGGTAGCAGAATTCCCCATTACATTGTGACTTTTATCTACATCTTTTCCTCTACTCTCTTGCTAGAAGAGGAGCTCCAAAGGGCACAAGGATTCAGGACTTTATGTCATATCACAAACCTAAATTCTCGATGCACCTCATTTAATGATAGAAAGATAGCTCTGATCATTGGAATGGTCCAAAAGAAGCTTGACCACCATCCTATCAGAAGACTTTATTGTACCTCAAGGAAATGAAGTCTTTGACCAAGTGAGTCAATTGGAAAGACTTTTCTAGGACTGTTACTGGTTTGGTGACTAGGTTTGTAAAAGAAGGTATGAAGACAAGACTAGCCCTGAAGCTGATATAAGAACTCATGCCTGCAAACATGTTCACTGGAAGAAACATAGTCTCTTTAATAAATGGTGCTGGAAAAACTGGCTTTCCACATGCCAAAGACCAAAATTAGATCCATGTATATCACCATACACTAAAGTCAATGTGGATCAAAGATCTAAATATTAAAATAGAAATACTGGGGCTGGGGATATATCTCAGTGGAATAAGTGCCAGCCTGGCAAGCACAAGGTCCTGAGTTCAATCCCCAGTACCACAACAACAACAAAAAAAATAGAAATACTAAATTTACCAGAAGAGAAAATAGTTAGAAGTCTCTAAGATGTAGGTATAGGCAGAGAGGTCATGAACAAAACCCAGACTACAAGGGAAATATTACAAAGAATCAACAAATGGGATCTCACCTTATTAAAAAGCTTTTGCACAACAAAAGAAATCACCAAAAGAGTGAATGGACAACCCACAGCGTGGTACAAAATTATAGCCAGTTGTTTTTCAGACAAAGGACTTATACATACAACATATAGATAATTGAAAACAATCAAGCTCCCCAAATTCAGAGACCCAACTCAAAAGTGGGCATCTGAGATGAATATACACTTCTCAGATGAAGAAATACAAATGGCAAATAAATACTTGAAAAAATGTTCAACAACATCATTGGTCATTCAAGAGATGCAAATTAAAATGAGAGATTCCATCTCCCTCCAGAAAGAATGGTTATCATCAAGAAATCAACCAATGACAAATGCTGGAGGGGCTGTGGGGAAAAAGGAAACTTTCTCCATTGTAAGTGGGATTGACTGGTACAACCACTGTAGAAATCACTGTGGAGAGTCCTTAAGAACGAGCATTAGAGGGCTTGTTTGACTCAGCTATTTCCCTTCTGGGTATCTTCCCAAAATAATTTAAAAAATCATACCACAGTAATATATGTGCACCCATGTTTATTGCAGCACAATGTGTAAGAACTAAATCTTGGAAGCAACCCAAATGTCCATCAACTGAGGAATGGATAAAATGATGTGTTTTTTAATATAATGGAATACTCATCATCCATTAACAAGGATAAACTGGAAACTTTTATATGGAAATGGATGCAACTCAAAACCATACTTATAAATGAAATAAATTAGACCCGTATGTGTAAGCATTGTATTGTCTCACTAGTGTGAGAAACTGAATGAGTAAATAAGATCCAAAATATACAACAGATATTGTGAATTGGGAAGAAACTATTCAAAAGAAAAGACAAACTGTAATAGGGGAAAGGGAAAAAGAAACAGTTATATATATTCACACACAAGATAGTTAAGTTATACAGATAGTTTATCTTAGTTCGCTACAAAGAAAGGTTTGTGCTAATATTGTATACACAAGGTGTCATACCCATCTCAGGTACTCTGAATAACTACTATGAAGACAACATATAATGTATTAATTATTGCAACTCTCCTACTAACCTATTTTGAAACTCTGCGCTATTTTTATTTTCCCTTTAAAATAAAATTTATTTTTTATTTATTTTGAAAGTAAAACAAGGAAAACATATTAACAAACAGACATCCATTTACAAAATAGCATAAGAACAATACAAATAATACAGAGTTACAGAAAAAGTGGTAGGAAATTAACAATGGTTGTTGTATTACTATTGAAATCTTCAAAGTGGTTTCTCAGGAAAACAAATACAGAAATGCAATATTTATCAAACAAGTAATCATTAACTGTTCCTTTCAGTAAAGCAAAGAAGACAGTAATACAACTGTTAGCTATACTGTATATACATACATACATAATTTTCCCTTCTTTCCCTTCTCTTTGCCCACACCCCAGTTGCCCTTTACTTTTGAGCATTTTCCTTTCATTTCACAATGTCTATCATACCTCCTAGTTTAATTCACTCTTTCAGGTTCTTACACTAGTGAGACAATACATTGCTTGTACATGCAGGTCTGATTTATTGCACTTGTGAGTATGGTCTCTAGTTGTGACCATTTACCTATAAAAGTCTCTAGTTTTAAAATAAAATTTAAAGAAAAGAATTCATGCCTGGCATGATAGGGGCTAAGATAATAGTATGCAAGCATAGGACAAAAATAGACTTCTTAGCAGGTCATTTTTCATATCCAGATAGTTCTTAGAGCAAAAGAAATAAGAGTTTGGGATAAAGTTTTGCTTAAATTCTATGTCTCCCTTTGCTTATCACACAAAAATTACTTTCTTAAGTCCAAAAATAAATGTCCTTCCTATCACATATCTTTAATGTCCTTGGGGAAATCCTATAATAGCAACATCCACAAGGCAGTGCTGAGAAGTGCCATAAAGCTTGTCTGTTTTGAAGGTAATGAGGGTAAGAGGGAACTCATATCTTTGAGACCAAGAGATACAGGCTCTTTTTCAGCTGCAGCACCGACCTTGGAAAGTCACTTCATCTTTCTGAGTGCCCATTTCCCTGTTTGTCAAAGGAAGGATAAGAACGTTTTCTATACCATAGTCATGGAGTTACAGAGGACTGAGACTGCCTGGTGCCCTAATCCTTAGCTCTGTGTAGTAGGAAAGCAATAAACATTTGACCAAAAAATGGGTAAATGAGATAATGAATCCTGTATTACTAAAGCAAGTTATAGGTCTTAGGAGTTAACATTGTTGTAAAAAATAAATTCATATTTATGTCATTTCCTTTTAGAGAGAGGGCCAGGTTTGTTTATGCCCTGGGGCTTTCTGAGGTGTAAGTAGTTGTGGGAAAGAAAGAAATAGGATACCAGTGATGAAAAAATAGTGAGAGACATTAATCCTTCAGCTCTGGACATTTGAGGGGGATGTCTACAGAGTCTGGTCATTTCTACAGAAGGTTCTGGACACCATCCTGCTTGCCAGAGGCTTCTATGTCAAAAGCAAAAATTGATATGTGTCTGATTTTAACTCAAGCAGAGCAGACATTTATTTTGGGAAGATGAAGACAAGAATCCCTTTGAGAATGGCTGAAATTGTCTGTAGGTTGGGTCAGAGATAAGTTCCTTGATCATTTTCCTTAGCTGTTGGGGAAGATCTTATTCAATTTCTGCCTGGTTATGATATAATCCTTCTGCCTAACTTTTCAAAGGACAAATAGGAGAGAATTTATTTTCCACTCCTCAAGATGCCTTACCTGTCGCATACCCTCTAGAGTCTTTGCGCTAACCCTCAGACAGAGCTGACAGAATGCTTAAGTAGTAACGCTGTGCCATTTTAGGAGACCACATTTTCCTTATCTCTCAGGTATAGCTGCTGTGATGAGAAAAAAGAACACTGGCAAAGCGTTAGGGAAACCAAGGGTTCATTCCTGGATCCTCTATCACAGCACAAACTCAGTCACCACAGGCATGCAACCCTAAAGGAGGCTTTATTGTTCTTACACAAAACATAAACACATACATATAGATGTGTTTATATAAAATAATACTGCTCTTTCTGATTCCATAAATATGCTCAGAGCTTATGTTGTTCATCTTATACCTAAACGTTTAAAGACATATGTAAGTTATTATTCTTGGAATCTCTAGGGCCAAATACCACAATCAATCATACCTTTTAACACTACTTTAAAAGAGCAATTGGGCATGGAAAAAAAGAAAAGAAAAAAAGAAATTTCCAAAGAATGCCTTCATGATCCAGTTAATTTTGTTTGGAAGCCCAGTGATAACAGCTAAAGTTCTGTGTAGGGTAAAACTCTTAGCAGCAAGTTGGTGACTTCTTCCTCCCAGAAGGGTGATTACTGATTGGGATATTCTCAAAACCATCTAGGGGAATATTTTTCTCCTAAGATCAACTCCTATTGCAGAGGTACCTACAGGGCCATGCAGTAAGTTAAGAAATACCTACTAGAGTCTTCTCTATGCCTGAATATAAGGTGTATAATGTTAGGGTACTATAAGAAATGGTTTTGTCCTCAATGAGTTTACACTGTCTTGTGCATGTAAGATATAACATGAGGCAATCACAACACAATCTCACATAATAAAATCTAAGTGAAATGTAATGCAAGTCGTATGACAGAAAGTGCAATGGGGAGTCCAAAATGCTGGCTCCCAGCTCCACTAGGTCTGTAAAGTTCAAGGAATCATTTCATTTCCTTGGGCTGCATTATCTCATCTTTTAATTTAAGAAGGGGTTAGTGAAATGTTCAGTTCAGAAAATGTGAGTTCTAGACTTAGGCAGACTTAGCGTCTCTCTCAGTGAACAGCCATAGGTTTGTCTTTAACAAATTAGAAAATAACATCTGTTCCCTCAGGCAGGGCATATGATTGGCTTACTGAACAGAAAATAGGTTGAATGTCATATCCTCCCTTGCTGTGTACCTTCATACATTCCCTGAATTAAGGACTTCATAATGCAACACATGATCTTCTCTGGCTCTGATATATATTTGCTTTCTGGTCTTTAAGTTACTTACTATTCCTAATTATCAGCATTCTTACAAGTAATATGAGGGTAATTATATTTTCTTGGTAGCAGTGTTGTGAAGATTAAGCACAGTAACAGATGAAAAGTACCAAGTACATACTACAAATTCAGTGTGGAATATTATGAAGATTGCCAAGATAATTTGGAAAGTGGTAAGATATATTCAACGAATTCTACATTTTTGAGAAGCAAGGAGGGAAGGAGATCATATAGCAATAGCTTGGTAGAGGACATATTCATGAAGGTGGCTATTATGGTTCTAATATAAGCATGTCTTTGTATCTGGAAACTGGTTTAAAGAAAAGTGTCTGGTTGCCAAGTTGACAAGGGGTGGAATGTTATGATTGATACATTGTGTCAACTTGGGGAGTCTAGAGGTTTGGCTGAGTGACTCAGCAGGAAGCCAGGGTGCTTACTTTGTACACATCCTGAGCCTGTGGAAGAGGAGGGCATGGACATGGTGTGAGAGCTACATACCCCCTGGATGGGGATAGGCTGTTTACAATGTAAGGGAAGGAAGGAGGCTGCTTGCAGCCATTCATCCCTTTTACTCTGGTTGTTTTGCTATGCTCTGCTGCCATGAAGAGTTTGCCCTCTGCCATGTGCCACTCTGCCTCTGAACCAGCCAAGTATGGACTGAAACCTCCACAAACTGTAAGCTAAATAGACCTTTCCTTTCTTCATTTTGGGTGTTGGGTATTTTGTCTCAGCAACCAGGAAAAAGTAACCAAGACAGTGGCCCTTAAGGACAGCTGGGTAAGCACATATCTCGGTCAACACATTCCAAGTAAGGGATTTTCATTAAGGTCAGTATAATGTGTGAAAGAGTGAATGAGAAAACTCTCTTTCTTGAAACAGAAACTTCATGTGGGAAGAGTCAAATGGAGCGAATGAGTGTTGGAGACTTGAGATATTATTTATATGTGAAAAAAGAGTCAGGAGGGGTGTGCATTGCTATTCTGCAGGTAGTAGTGGTTAGCATTCCCCTGATTACCCCTTCAAGTCAGGCCAACTTCTTCTCTTCCATGGCAGAAATACCAAGAATGCGAATATTTCCATTCATTGTAGACAATTAAGGTGATGACAGTAAAGGGAATGGCATCACAGGCTACTCTGAGATGCCCTGAAATCCTACCTTCTATGACATAATTAGTGTTTTTTGAGGAGTAACCTGATGAAGCAGAATTTTCTGCTCATTCTCTAACTCCTGCTGCTGCTAAACTTTCTTCTTTTTTGAGGGGGAGGATGAATGTGATTGGATAACCATAACCCATACAGGTACTCACGTCCAGAGAGACATAACTCAGATCATGTTTTGAAGACCTGAAAATATTTATAAGCCTCTCTGATGCATATTTGCTTGATAAATTTTAATTAAAGAAATCATCTTAGTTTTTTTTCACATGCAATAAATCTTATGCATAAAATTAACATTGGAAAGAAGAAAATATACATTCTCTTACAAAGGCTGCAGTCAAAATATGAACTTTTGTGGGGTAATGAAAAGATACTGGGGGCTGGGGATATAGCTCAGTGGAATAAGCACTTGCCTAGCAAGCGCAGGGTCCTGAGTTCGATCCCCAGTACCGCAAAAAAAAAAAAAAAAAAAAAAAAAAAGATACTGGAAAATGTGAGTCTGATATCTGGGTTCAAGTCCATGTTTTCCACTTACTGTGCATTTAATAGTCTTAAAATATTTAACTTCAGTCTCTTAGCCGTGGAATAAAAGCTCTATCTTTTTTTCTCATGGGATGGCTTATGTGACATCTTACTCTTTCTTTTTAGGGAACCTGGCCTTCCTCTTTGGCAGCTTTTCAGAATTTCTATTTCCTTGATGTTTTGACATTTTACTTCTAAGTGTTAAAGTATCTCAGAGTTTATAGACCCCTTCAGGTTTTCCACAATCCAAAGAGGTCATGCTTCATTTGTTTTAGTTTGGAGAATTTTTCAGAAATTATATATTGTAATATTGCCTCATCTTCTTTCCCCCTGATTTTGATGTCTAAGGTGTATGTTAGATGAATTTGAAATTTCTGATCAGTTTCCATATTACTTGCTTTTGGCCTCTTATTTCCTATTTCTTTATCTTCTAAAAACTCAGCTTCACATTTAGCCTACTGTTTTGCTTTTCAGCTCTGACTTTTAAAAATCGTTCTGTTCTTCTTTCTGAACACCACTTATTTGAAATAGCTGCCTACTCTTGTTTCATCATCTCCTGTCTGTGTTTCATAGTGTTTTTGTTCGGCACGTGATTTTCTCTATTATCTCCCTTCGGATATTTAAATACATCATTTTAAGAGCTTTTCAAATCACTTTGGTATCTGCTCCCTTTTATTGTGTTCACTGCCCTCGGGTCATTGGTGTTCTTGGTTAAATGCTTAACTTCAAAAACAGTTTTTACACGGGGCTCTCGTTTATACATCTCCATTACCTGTGAGTGTCCTGGCTGACGGCAAAGCAGCGGGTGGCTGTCCTCGTTAACACAGGCACTGATTCCCCTGTGAGCGAATGCCTCTATTTTAGAGAACCATATCTTAAAATCACAACTCCAAAAGCACTGTTTCTAAACTCTCCTATATGCCTGAATTGTAGAATTCTTTATGTTTCCTAAGGCATGTGACTATATTATGACAAAAATTTCTAGGTTTAAAATATATTCGTGGTTTCCCATGTCCTAAAAATGTCAAGTCAGCATTTCCAAAGCAAAAGTGCAACCGGTACTAAGATATTCCAGGAAACTAGCTGACATTTGTTGTTGTGGAAGTTTGTAGCGTGTTAAGCCTCATTTACTTCTTTCTGAAAAACACTAAAGACATGTTTAATTTTTTCATATGATTGAGAGTTGTACTATTCAGCATGAGAAGTTTAACTTAATGAAAATAAACTGAAATCAAATAAAGTTGAAAATTGTAAAATACAATTAGTTTTTCAGTGGCACTAGCCACATTTCAAGTTTGCAGTAGTCATATGTAGGTTGTGGTCACCTTACAGAACTGTATAGATTGCAACATTTTCATCATCAGAGAAATTTCTCTTGCATAGCATAAGCAGGGTTTGTCTATCTCTATCTCTATCAATACCTATATAATATTGAGTTAATTTAGCAAACAACATTGAATATTCCTAGCAAACCATGAAGAATATAGAACTACAGTTCTGGTTCTTTAATATGTTGACTACTTTTACCTAAATCCCTTAATTAAAATCCTAATCATATGAAAAGACATACGTTCTTCACTGTTAAGAGTTTTTTCTAAGCAGAGTGGTTCCAGTCCTACTGCTGTTTACATCCTGTCCCTCCCTGTCCCTGACAGATCTGGGGTTTGGACTGATCAGAGTAAATGTAAAAGTCTGACATATGCCCTTGTTTGGAAGCAACAGTAACAATTACATTCCATACCCATTTTTTGTCTGAATAAGAACACGACTTATTTAGACAAAGCTGTACTAGTGTGCTAGGACTGCCGTAACAGGGTCCCACAGGCTGGGTGGCTTAAACAACAGAAAATTATACTTCCACAGTTCAGGAGGCTGGAAGTCCAAGAGCAAGGCACTCACTGTGCACCAGGGCAGGTTTCCAGGAGGGCTTTCTCCTTGGCTCAAATTCATCCTCAAACTGCCTCACGACGTTGTTTTTGTTCAGAGTATGTGTCACTTTGGTCCCTCCAAATTTTCTTCCAAGAGCGTCAGCAAGGTTGAATGAACATCTACTATAACACTCTCATTTCAGCTTAATCACATCTCTAAAGGCCCCATCTCTAAGCATAATCACATGTGGAGGTACTGGGGGTTACAGCTTCAACACATAAATTTGAGAGGAACAATTCAGCCTGTAATAGATAATATCAAGGAACTGGGAAGATTCACTTAACTAATAACACAGTAGAAGACAAGGAATTTTCCTAGTAAATTTAATTGTTGGTATGACTGAAGGTGAAGTAGAAAATTCCTACGGTTTCATCCTGTTATTTTTCTGTAATTAAAGTTGGGTGACTGTTAGGACTTATTCCCCACTAAGGAAGATGTTTCAAGGCCTTGGAGTAAATTTCCTTTCTAAACTCATGACAGCTGGGGAAGGAAGCCATCTTGGGATGGTCATACAAGTCCCTGATTTTCACTGTTCCCCACCATGAAATGGGAGGAAACACATCTGTCTCATTCTGCTGTCTTCAGATCAGTGCCCACAGAGCACCTATCACAGATCCCATTTCATAGTCCATACTCCACCATGTCTGCTGGAAAGGCAGAAGACTGAGTCTGAACTGACTGCCTCAAAAACTATATATATATATATATATATATATATATATATATATATATATGGTTTTCTTCCCTATTCTGGTAAAATTCAAATGCTCAGTCAGTGCAATAGTTCAATGTAATTAAACATTGCAGTTAGATGAGCTCTAGCTTGCTAAAGTTTAATGAGAAGCTCAGGAGACTAAGGTGAGATCATAGGGGACATTTTCTCCTCCACTAGGAGACTGATGGTAACCAGGTCCGGAATACCCTGCACTGGCTGAGTAAGACCTCAAGAGATCATCTAGTTTGAAATGACAACTGCTTCTTTTTTTTTTTTTTTTTTTCTTTTATTTTAGAAACATAAAAGTACAAAAACATATTGACAAACAGACACCCATTATCATAGAAAATAGTACAATCACAACTAATCTATAGACAAGGTGATATGGTCTCAACAGTAGTTGTTGTTTTATCCATTGATATCTTCGAATTGTAGATGTATGGACCCATATACAGACATGCAAATTTAGTCAGACAGTTGATC
>PVLD010027625.1:0-20497 GCA_004027595.1 Dinomys branickii | reverse complement strand
TAGCCTGTTTTGTTTTTTGTCTTTGGATTTTTGGTTTTTGTGTTTTTTCTGTTGTTGAGAGGATTAATTGTCTGACTAAATTTGCATGTCTGTATATGGGTTCATATATTTACACTTCGAAGATATCAATGGATAAAGCAATAACCACTGTTGAGACCATATCACCTTGTCTATAGATTAGTTGTGATTGTACTATTTTGTATGCTAATTGGTGTCTGTTTGTCAATATGTTTTTGTACTTTTTTTTTTTTAATTAAAAAAAAAAAGAACACCAGCTCTGTGATGTTACAACTGTTGTTCTCATAATCACCATGATAACTAAATGCCTGGTGGGTGGGTGATATAAATAGTGTGGTCACACTGGGCAAAGGGGCAACACAAGCCCCCGGTGGGACGGAACAGGACACGTGTGATCTCATTATGCTACACAGAATGATCTCTGTGGGGAGCAGCTGAAGCCGGGGATTGATCACACATGTGGGGCGAAGGGAGCGCTGCCCCGAGAACATGGAGAGCGCTGAGAGCTCCTCAAGCCACGTAAACAAGCTGTTCCAACTGGCAAACAAGTTGCTAGGCAGAGAGGTTGAAACCGACGTGAACCTCCTGAGAGCATAAATAAATGCACCAAGGTGGCTGAGCAGTCCCTTTCCTCCCAGCGAGAGGCGGGGCTCCACCCGCCCTCGGCTTTTCGTCTGCCAGCTTTATTTCTCCATCCTCTTGCCATTTTTTCCCTGGGAACATCAAGAGCTACACAGAACACAGCAGGGGTATAATATAAAACTTTTAGACTGGAATTTTCCACTTAGATTTTCAAACTGGGGTTGATGATAGGTAATAAAGAGCGGAAAGCAAAACTGGAAGGGGCACGGGCATTGCAGATACACTTCAGAGTCCACAGTGGTAACAAATGGGGAATAGATAGATCTGTCATCTCTCTTCTATTCTGTTTGTTTGTTTATCTTTTAGAGACAGGGCCTCACTGTGCAGTTCAGGCCGGTCTTGAGCTCACTTTGTAGCCCAGGCTGGTCTCGAACTCAAAGCGATCCTCCTGCTCCCCTGTGCCTGGCCTAAGTAAATCTAGAGTGTGAATTTCCCTCTTTCTCTGTGTGTGTGTGTGTGTGGCACTGGGAATAGAAGTCACAGCCTTGAGCTTGCCAGGCAGGCACTGTGCTGCTGAGCTATATCTCTGGCCCTAAAATTTTGACTGTATATTTTTTGCTTTTTTTTTTTTTTGGTACCAGAAATCCAACTCATGACCCAAGAACTGCACTTGCCAGTTAGGTGCTTATGCCACTGAGCTATATCCCCAGCCCTCTATTTAATAATATACCAACACGGGTAAAAGGATATTTCTGAAATCAAGCTACTTGAGTTCTATCACAGATTTCTTCTTGGAAGTTATATGACCTTGAGCAAATTCCTTAATGTCATTGGATAAGTAGATTCCACATTGTTAGAAAAGATATTGGAGCACAGTAGAGGCTAGAGTGGAGATGGTAGTAGAAAATAATAATACACACACCCCATGGGGGTGTCAGATGCTCCGCCTGTGTAGGGGAGTTCTCAGAGGTGCAGAAAAGCAGCCAGGGAAGTGTGCGGACATGTTTTCCTCACTTTCTGGACAAAGGCATGACATTAGGTCATCTCTAATTTTCTTTCCAGATCCGAGGTTCAACTAGACTGAAGTCCTGAGTCAATACAATGACACTGTACTTGAAATAAGGAATGTAGCTCCTTCCATAACTCTGTGTGTGGTGGTTAGCGACATCAGTCTACAAGGAGCAAGCTCACAGCTCTTGTGCCAGCCCACCTGCACCAAAATCCGGAGGCGTGCGTTTATGTTCTTTAATGGGAGGATAGGGCCACCTCATCAAAGTTTGTTTCCTCACCCTAAACTCCTAAATGCATGAGCAGGAATTGCACATATTTACGTTCTCCTCTTTGTTTTGTTAGTACCTGTTTGCAGGACCCGAAGTTCTCACTCATCCTGGGGGTGGCTGTGTGTACATGATAAAGGGGATTTAACCCCCTTTCCGCCCACCCCCACCCTCCTCCTCTAAGGCCCCTTTCCCCACTTTCATGCTTGTGCTTATTATCATTCTTAGCTCATGTTTGTGATGCATAATGTTTACATTGACTGAGGTACTTGGGTTCCTGCACATGACAAACATCGGTTCTTGTTTTTTATTAATTTTATTACTACACTTTGACATACATAATGATCCCATCCATCACAGGGAATTCCTACCTGCATGTAATGCATTTTAATTATTTTCCCCATCCCCCCTCTTTCCCTCACTTCTGCTCCCCTTTCCCTTTACAAAGCTTTACTCCTATTGTTTCCCTTGCGTTGTTATTTCCCCATCCCTCCCTTCCATTCCACCTTCCTCCTCCCTCAATCCCCTTCCCATTGAAACATTTCCTTCCTATTTCCCAATAATTTGATGCTTATTTACCCTGTGGGTTTTTCACACAATGTGATATTTAAATGTGTCTGATTTATTTCTTTTAAAAGTATGGTCTCAAAGTGCATCCATTCAACTAAAGATGTCTCAAATTTATCCTTTATGGCAGAGTAGTATCCCATTGTATATAACAATCACATTTTCTTTATCTGTTCATATGCTGATGGGCATATGGGCTGTTTCCAAGATTTAACCATTACAAACTATACTGCCATCCACATGGGCATGAATATATCCCTGTGGTGTGATCCTTTTAGTTCTTTTGGGAAGATACTAAGAAGGGTAATAGTTGGGTCAAACAAAACCTCTAGTTTTAGATTTTTGAGAAATTTCCACAGCAGTTGCACCAGTATGCACTCCCACCAACAGTGGAAAAGAGCTCCTCTTTCCTATAGCCATGCCATCATTTATTATTGATTGATTTCTTGATAATAGCCATTCTTTCTGGAGTGAGATGGAATCTCAGTGTTTTAATTTGCATGCCTTGAATGACCAGTGATGTTGAACATTTTTTCATACATTTATTGGCTGTTTCTGCTCCTGCATTTTGAGAAGTATATATTCATTTCATATACCTGTTTTTTGATTGGGTCTTTAAATTTCAGGAAGGTCTGATTTTTTTGAGTCCTGCATATATGCTAGATCATTGTCCTTTGCTTGAAAATAACTGTAAAATTTGTTTCTCACACTGTGGGTTATCTCTCCACTCTATTCATGATTTCTCTGCTGCACTAAAGCTTTTTTTATAAGATGAGTTCCCAGTTGTTGATTCTTTGTAATATTCCCTATGCAATCATGATTTTGTTCATAAACTCTTTGCCTATACCTTGTCTTCAAGAGTTTTCCCAATACTGTCTTCCAGAAGATTAAGTACTTCTATTTTAATATTTATATATTTGCTCCATTTCAATTTTAGTTTACTACACGGTGAGAGATATGGGTCCAAGTTTAATCTTGAAAAGCCAATCTTACTTCCTTCATAGACTTATTCCTAAGTATTTCATCTTTTTGGATGCTATTGTGAAAAAAACTTTTCCCAAATGTCTCTCTCAGTGAGTTAGTTATTTGCTTACAGGAATGTTACTGTTTTTTGAATGCTGGCTTTGTATCCTGTTGTGCTACTGAATTTGGTTATTTATTCTAGATATTAGTTCTTCTTTTTCCCCTTCCTCTCTCCCTCTGTTTATCTCTCAATTTTTGTTCAAAATTCCTGCCTTTATCTCAGTTCTTTATGACTTCAAGTATCACATCAACTCCTGGGTATGGTCTCTTCCTGTTCCTACATGGCTTTACCTCCAAAGAGAAATAAATCATTCTGCTAAAATGTCCCTTACCAGCCATCTCTCTCCAAAAGCACATCATGTTGACGGGGCCTGCCCGTTTCCTGAAGCTGATGGTCTCAACTAACTCCAGCTGCTCAGGAAAAAGTATAAAAGTGCAAATTTGCTAACTCTATTATGCAGGCTATGTATAATAATAACCACTGACTACACTGTAGACAGAGTATGATGAAATTTTTACCCCTACAATTCAACAAACACTACTCAAAGTCACTTATCAGCTTCGTGTGGCTGCAGCCTGCGGTCAGTTCTCAGGCTGGATACTATTTCATCTATCAACAGCTTCCACACACATGGTCCCTCCTGAGTGATGTCTCGTCACTTACTTTAGAAGACAGATGCCACTTGCTTTCCTGGCAGCTTCTCCATCTGACCTCTTGCTGAGAAAGTCCCCTGAGACCCTTCTCTCCCACTCATGTCCCTTTATCGGTGGCATCTGTTCTCATGGCATTAAGCACCAACTAGACACTGATAACCCCAAATTTGTTTCTTTTAGGGCTAGACTTTTACTGTGCTTTCCAAGTGATACATCATGTTTTGCTTGTTTAGGGGGAAATCTGTAACATCCTTTTACTGCAAACCTACTACAAGACCCTTCCACGTCTCACACAGAGGTCATTGACTGCTCTAGCTATGTGGACACTGAGGTTACTGTTTCCACACAATTGGTGGCCAATACATGAACAATCCATACAATCTCCACCTTTCAAATATGTTAGAATAATCCAGCTTAATTAGAGTCCAGGGTATGTATGTAATGTTACATATGATTCAAAGCCTTAGAAATTAAGGAATTAAAATGGTATATAAATTTCAAGACTTAAATTCTATGATAAAGATAAAGGAGGACAAGGAACTAATTAGGGCAGCTATCTAAATGGATTGATAAGCAAGGAGTCTCTAGTAAAGAACTAGTGCAAAGTCAAGGAAGAGTGTTTTCAGGAGGGGAAACATCGAAGCTAGAGACCAAGTTTTGGAAACAAATCTAGCAATTCAGATTCAGGTGTAAATTCTTTGTCAGACTAGTGTTTTTCTCCCCCTCCCACCCCCCAATGGAAACCCTGTCTCTTTTTCTTCCAGACCATTGGAGTTTCAGTTCGGAGCACTGCCACTCAGCTAGAACTTTAATTCAAAAGTTGGCTTTGAAGATGGTTGTGACCACACGACTGAATTCTTGATAATAGAATGAATGTTCTAGAGAGTAACGCACACAGCTACTGCATCATATGCTAGAGAAGAAATTGTTTTCCTTACATCTCTTTCTCCCGTCATCCAGGTGAGAGAGTGACGATAACGAAAGGTTTTTTCTAACACTTTAGGAGGTGATAGGAAGAGATAGTGTGAAAGGAACCTCCACTGTGATACCACAATAGTCTGGATGCTTCATTTTCACACAGCTACATCAGCTACTGCTATTGGAGAAACACGTTGATATTTGTGTCATTGTATTTTGCTTATTATAGCAGTTTTGCCTAACTTCTCATTGTGTGGGATCACCCCTATAGCCACAAATTCTTTGTACCCCCTTTCCTTGAGAGGCAGTGTGTTTCTTCATCCCTAATCAGGGTCAGGATTTTCACTTGCATTTGCTCTCTTGGTGTGGTGGAATGATTGAATGAGTTAACTGTAGGAAGATTTTCTGTGTTTCTTTTAGGCTGTGAGAACCCTGGCCTGAAGATGTTATATATAAAGGCCAGTCAGCCTCTGGAGGATAAAATACAGTGATAGAGAAATAACCAAGGTGACCTAGTGAATCTCCTGCAGCAACATCCATAAATATAAATGAGACCACCTTAGACTTTCTAGCTTGGCTGCCCTTTGAGAACCTATGCACATCATGGGTAAGCCCAGAAGCAAACAGCCAAAGAACTTCCCTGGCCATACAAGTATGATAAATAATAAACCATTGTGTTGAGACACTCAGTTTTGGGTTAGTTTGTTGCACAACAGTAGGTAATTGATTAGCTGTGTAGATTTTTTTTTAATTTTATTTTTAAGACAAAAGAACCCAGAGTAACCAGAAACAATACAGAAAATACCAAGTTATAGAGAAGATAGAAGGGAATCAGCACTGGATGCTGTAAAATATGATGTTATATTCGTATTTGTTATAACAAAATCAATAAAGGCAATACCTAATTACAGAGGAAACAGTAGAGAATCATCACTGGATACTGTATTACATAGTGTTGTCTTTGCATTTGTTAACACAAAAACAATAAAGGAAATACCAAATTACAGGGAAAATAGTAGGAGTTACCACAGGATATTGTACTACACAATATTATCTTTGTCTTTATTACTCAGTTATATAGATGATGGCTTATTCAATTAATCAATTTTCTCCACTTCACCTAACTGTGCAGATTGCACAGTCTCCCTAATTAAAATTATGTGCTAAGCAGTGTCTTAGACTTCTCCACGGCTTTTTTGAGAGCACTGTTAACCTCTCTATTCCTTAAACTGTAGACAATTGGGTTCAACATAGGAACTATGATTGTGTAGAACACAGAGGCCATTTGGTCAGTGTCCATGGAGTGACTGGAGCTGGGCTGCAGGTACATGAAGATGACGGTCCCATAGAAGATGGTCACCGCGGTGAGGTGAGAGGCACAGGTGGAGAAGGCTCTCTTCCGTCCTTCTGCTGAGTGCATCCTCAGAATGGCAGTGAGTATGAACAAGTAGGAGGTCAAGATCATTGCAAGGGCCACGGAGACATTGAATGCTGCTAAGATAAAGAGCACAATTTCATTCACATAGATGGGAGAGCAGGAAAGGGCCAGGATTGGGGGGATATCACAGAAAAAGTGATGGACCACATTAGTGCGGCAGAAGGTGAGGGAGAAGGTGAGCCCAGTGTGGATGGCGGATTCCACCAAGCCCCAGATGTAGCAGCAGAGCGCCATGTGAGCACACACACTCGCAGTCATCGTGGTGGTGTACCGTAAGGGCTTGCAGACTGCAACATAGCGGTCATAGGCCATGACAGCGAGTAGTAAACAGTCAACACTGGCAAAAGCCACAAAGAAAAACATCTGAGCAGCACAGCCCCCATAGGAGATAACTTGATCCCCTGTGAGAAGCTCAGCCATCACCTTGGGAGTCACGGCTGAGGAGTAAATGCAGTCAACTAGGGAGAGGTTGCTGAGGAAAAAATACATGGGAGTGTGCAGGTGGGAGTCCAGCAGGATCAATGTGACCATGCCCAGGTTCCCAAGGAGAGTGATGAGATAGATGAAGGTGAACGTTATGAAGACGGGGACTTGTAGCTCTGGGATGCCAGTCAGTCCTAGAAGTCTGAAACCATTCACCTCAGTACTATTCTCCATGGGCGCCATATTGAAACTCTGTTTTACTGTGCAAATAAAGCAAAATGGACAAATGATATGCATAGTAAACGACCCATAGAATATGCTTAGATGATAGTCAGACCTCCATCTGTCAAAGTTTGTATGACAACTGCTAGTTCCCAGCCTCATTGAGATATTCCAAAGGACCATTGAATTTTCAGCTATTGTATATTTTCATTTGAGTTGAAAGTTTGTGCTTCCTTTGTGCATTAAACTATCCAGAGCTAGGCAGCACCTACCTTACCTAAGCACCAAAGGACCATTGAATTTTCAGCTATTGTATATTTTCATTTGAGTTGAAAGTTTGTGCTTCCTTTGTGCATTAAACTATCCAGAGCTAGGCAGCACCTACCTTACCTAAGCACCATGTATCAAGCAGTCTGAAACAAACAAATGTTTTCCCAGTTAATCTTCCCAGCCACGCTCTCAGATAATGGACTGAAATGATGTTTCATCCTTGCTTTTCTAGATGTGAAATACTGTGAAGTATGAGATTATCAACCATGCAGTTGTGACCCATCTAAGGTCGGAGGAAAGAAAATTGCCCTTCACTTCTCAGAGAAAGCACTCTTTGAAGGACTCACTGCAAAGTGCAAAAACCTCAAAGCCAGCCCCCCCCCCCAGGGAACGCTACCCTGCTCAGCCTGAGCCTTGCTTCACGCTCCAGAGAAGTAGCACAGAATGAAGGAAGGAAGGTGCTCGTCCTTATTTATCTCCTTGGACAACAACACAAAACATCCCTGAAATTTAACCTACTCATCTGAAAAAATAAAGTGAGTATTGTGTTTCCTACTTGTCTTAGTTACAGTCCTCGTTGCTGAAACAAAAATAAACAACACCCATAAGTTAAAGGAGGAAAGGTTATTTGCCTCACAGTCTGTGGAGGTTTCAGACCATAATCAGTTGGCTCCAAGCTACGGTGGCCTAGCAAAGGCAACAGTCCACGCTGGTGGAAAACAGCAAAAGCAACAAGTGAGAGATAGAACTTGTTCTGTCCCTTTATAGGTGACTCACCCAAGAGAGGGTGTAGAGCTCACACTCTTAATCCCAGCATTAGACCATGAACCAATAACAAACTCTAGATCCAGCCACCTCTGAAAAGCCTGCCCCCCATGTCTTCATGAGGCTTTGGACGGGCATCCAGATACAAGCTATAATTCTGCTTTTACTATAAGATTCTTACAGCAGCTTACAAAGGCACAGTGGCACGCACCTGTAATCACAGCGATCTAGGAAGCTGAGGCAAGAGAATCACAAGTTTGAGTATGCCTGTCTTGGTTACTTTTTTGTTGTTGTTGCTGAGACAAAATATCCAACACCCAAAATGAAGAAAGGAAAGGTTTACTTAGCTTACAGTTTGTGGAGGTTTTAGTTTATACTTGGCTGGTTCTGAGGCAGAGTGGCACATGGCAGAGGGCAAACTGCATGGCAGCAGAGCACAGCAAAAACAACCAGTAAGAGGGAGGAATGGCTGCAAGCAGCCTCTTTTCTTCCCTTACATTGTGAACAGCCTACGCCTACCCAGGGGGCGTGTACCTCTCACATAACCTCTGTGCCCTCCACTTTTACAGGCTCAGGATATATACAAAGTAAGCACCACAGCTCCCTTCTGAGTCACATAGTTAACCTTTTAAACTTCCCAAATTAACACAATAAACAATATCCCAGAAGGGTACTGGCATGTCCTTTTCACTCCAAGATTTATAACTGCTGAGTTATTTAACCAAACCTCTAGACTCCCCAAGTTGACACACTGTATCAACCATAACAATGCCTTAGGTAACTCAGTTATTTAGAAAATCCTTTCTGCAAATTTAAAAACTGAAAGCAATTGTTTAATGGCTGGGGATGTGGAGATGTAGATTAATGTGAATTAAGTCAATTCCCAGTGCCATGAAAAAGAGAGAGGTGATTTAAAACCATACAACTATTTGGAGAGGCAGCATATTGTAGTGGTAAAGAACATAGTCTCTGTTAATGATCTATCTATATTTAAATCCTGACACATCTACTTATTGTTTGGGTGACCTTAGGCAAGACACTCCATAATAGTATCTCACAGACTGTCTAGAGGAGACAGTGAGTCAATATCTTTAATCATTCAGAATACTTCCTAATACACAGCATACAATAAATCACAGGTGTTACTACTATGTAACAAATATTATTATTAATAATAGTAGTAGGATATACAATTGCTGGGGGAAACACACACACACACACACACACACACACACACCAAAAGAAACCCAACAATATTATTTGGACCACCACACTAAAGAAACTTCTGTGAATTACTTTGTAATGTAAATTCAATGTTTTCTAAGCAAAGATACCACTTTTACAAATATCCACAACAAAAAATTTAGAGTTAAGCTCTAGCAATAATAACAGACATAAATTTTGAGATGTCATTTTTTATTGCATGATTTCTGTGAGGGAAATCTATACCTCCTTGTACAATCTCATTATGAAACAGCCTCCTCAATCTTCAAAATCTGTGTTAAATAGTCAAACCAGGTAAAGTGTTGAACAAATAATGGTTTGATGTGAGAATCACTCAGCCATGGCTCTCTTTCACTAACACCCCACATGTAACCCACGAGCCCATACTGTTCATCCTATCTTCAGAATGCGTCCCCAGTCTGTCCAGTGGGCACCCCCGCCAGGGGGACCACCCCAGGCCAAGCTACCATCCCAGCCATATCTGGAAGGAGCTGAGGCTCCGGTGAGCCTGGGAAATTAGGAAGACTCGAGCTGAGATGAGATAAAGATATAGAACTGGGGAAAGAGTGGGACAAGGAGTGGAGATGGAAGTATTCCTCCTTTCAGTCGGAGAGGCAGTGCACTAAAGATGCTATCCTTCTAAGTGGAATAATATCAGTAACGTAGCCAGGCGCTGTTGTCCAAACTCATGTAGGTTCAATTCCCAGAGAGGATGAACGCAAGACCAAACGCCTGTATTAATAATAAAGGTGTCTGTTTTAAATGTTGTTTCTGTAGGACACATTGCAACCTATCACACAGCTAAACCCATCACTGATAATAATTAGACACAGAATGATTAAATAATTCCCTAAGCACTGGGCAATCTGAGTTAGTAAAAAGGCGCCTGAATTTTATGGCTGGACAACTATGTTTGGATTGTAACTTTTTCACTTAATAATTTGAACATAATTTCTAAATTCTCTAAAGGTCGTTTTTCTCCTCTGTGAAATAGGGATAATATCTCCTTTATTAGCTGAAAGAGTAAATAAGATCCAAAATGTACAGTAGATATTGAGAAATAGGAAGAAACTGTTCACAAGGAAAGAGAAACTGGGATGGGAGAAAGGAGAAAAGAAGGGGCAGAAAAGGAAAAGTAAAAAAGTAAGTATATAAATAAGCATATATATTTCCCTTTCACGTATATATATATATATATATACACACACAAGATAGTTAAGGTAGCTGTACTACTAATTTGTATTAGTTCACTGAAAGATTTGTGCTTATGTTGTTTGATCAGTGTTTCATGCCTGTGTCTTGTAATCTGAGCAACTACTTTGAAGGTAACAATAAGCAGTGCACTAACCATTGCTACTCTCCTACTGTCTTATTTTGAAATTTTATATCGTTATTATCGTTTTTCCTCTTTAAAATAAAAAAAATTATTAGAGAAAACTCACTATACATATCTGAAAGAAGAGAGGTCTCAGTTGATTTATCTCCGTATCTCCTTGGGCCCATCTATCATATGTCACACTCAGTACATTTTTTTGGACTTAGTAAAGAAATAGTTGTTATTCTTGTACAAAAGCAACTCTGTACATGGCAATCCTTAACGAGAAATTAATTGGCATGCCTACAGATAACTCCTCTGTCACTCTTGATGAAGAATTTAAGGGGAACGGAATTTATATCCATTTCACTGATATTTTCACAAGAACATACACTTTCACAATATTGTGTTATTCCGTATCTTCCACACTGGTTTCAATATAGTCAATTTCATAGCTTTCTTAAAGTGACTCTGAAAATATTCTCAGTGGAAAATATATATAAGTCACAAGAGAAACATATGTACTGGAACATAATCAAGAAGAACAGTATATGAAGCATCCTTTTAAATAGAAGTTAAAATTTTCATTTATTATATATATTATTAATTTAAGGTATTGCATTCATCAAATAGCCAGCAAGTAAGCCTTCCATTAATTTATTTTAGGGGAGGTTTTAAGAATTAGTTTATAGCAAATTGACCTACCACAGTAGTTTACAGAAAGCAGGTCATAATTTATTAATGAATGTTGAAATAAATAGTGGGTCAAAAACATTGATATAAAATTATAAATATAATATTAAAAATTATGTTAAGTTAAACACCATCACCATTATTAGTTCTATCTCCTAACACAGGTAGAAGATCAAATTTACAGCTGCTCTTTTAGGCACCTGAAAATGTGAACTAAAGTAAATGGAAAAGAACAAAGCAGTGATGAATTTGCAGCAAACGGGTAAGCGGGGCTCCGCGAACGTTTTGTTTTCCTATAACTGTGCGTGTGTTGGGTCACGAGGAAATTTTTGTGTGAATTCCTGTGGGCTGCTTCTAACAAAAAGTCTAAACCCTGTGATCAAGAGCCTCTAACTAGTCTATGCAAAGTTCTGCGTGACACTGAGCTCCAGTAACCCAGGACAGCGCGTCAGCAATGTGCTCAACAAATGGGGCACTGTCCTGTGCATTCACTGATTCACTTCACTCTTTCTTTCACTTATTCACTTGTCTCTCTGGTCATTGTCTCCACATACATTTTCTCAGTTCTGTGCTGTGCACAGAGATTTTAAACGATGACAATAATACCCTCTTCTCTTGTTTGGATAAAGCACATTTTCTTTACTAATGGACACTGTTGTGACATCTGCATTCTAAAGAATATGAAAGCAGGAAAATATAAAGCCCACAGTCTGAACAGACCATCGATAGGACAGAGCTAGAAACCTACCTTGTGCTTTAGAGGTGACGCCATTTCACTTCAGACCTCCAAACTGCAAGTCTCACCCGGGAAGGAGGAAAGGCTCTTGCTAAAGTTCTTCTTAATGTCTACTCACAAGGCTGAAGATCTCCAGAGGCAGAAATACACAGAGGAGTTAACTGGCGTTGGCTGGAAAAAAGTGATCGTTAGGCAGAGATTATAGAATATCCTCCAACTTGTCACACAGGGCTACCATGAAGACAAACAGGAGAATGACCCTGAGCACTCCCTCAGAAGTACTGAGCAGCTCTGAGAAGACAGAATCCCACTGCCTGTTTTAACTGGGGATTTTTTTCACCTGGATGTCATTGCAAGTTAGAGTAATATAACAGTGTGCAGTAAAGCCACTTAATAAAATGGGTAAGTTTAACATTAAAATCAATAAGTCAACAGCCAAAGTTGAGACACATAGGCTGCTCTCTACAATGATGCTGAACAGAGTTAGGTTGGGATGTTAGAGACCAATTTCTGGTATCCAGAGGGATTTATGCAGACCTGAAGTCCTCTAGGGATTAGATGCCCCTGAGGACAACCACAAACTCTCACTGCAGTCATGTAGAGAAGCAGCAATTGAACTATCTGTGGAGACTTCAGTTAATTTGTGGAGAAAGAATGCTAGGGCATGGACACTGCTTGGAGTTGTTTCTTCTTGACAGTTCAGAACATCTTCAGAAGAGATTCAGCATGAACTTTCCCGGCAACTATGATACAGAGTCATTCGCAGAGTAATAACGGAAACGCAGCCGAAGCATTGCATTATATTGGCCTGTGAGAGCATGTCTTCCCAAGATCCATATCTACATGATCATAAGTTGTGCAACTCTTCTGCACTTTAGTCCTCTCATTTAGAAAATGGCCCCATCAGAGAGCTGAGATTGCATCTCAAAATCTGGAAAGAGGAACCAGCAAGCAGGAGGACACAGAACCGAATCATTATCTTAACTGGCACAGAAGACCTGTATAACTCCTAGGGAGACCAAGCTACACACTCAGTGAATCGTTACAGGCCAGGTGGATGCTAGCTAGTTCTGTCTAATGGTTATACGTTCCAGTGGTGTTTTTATTAAACTCTGTCCTGAACTTCTTAGCCATGACCTTCACTATGTATGAGTGAGCTAAGATCATCACACACGCACCTCGTAACCCAATTGGATCCTTTCACATAGCACTATTCACTGTGTAGCTTCTCTTATTACATCATCTAAAGTCGATTATGAAGTTTTCCACAAGGGAAGTTACTTAGTTTGCCTTTCTAGTAGCTCTTTGAATGAGTTCATTTGAAAATTCTCTTACATCTGAGAGAAAGTGATAGGACACACTTTTATTAAACCATGGGGTGACTAAGTGTTCCAGATTACCACTTTTATATCTTCTAAAGTAAACCCAAATAATTATAATACTAATGTGTGCAATATACAAATGTGGTGTGTATCTACTGTACCTCATCTTGTTAAATTTAGTCTGCCCAAGTATGCTAAACTATATCACTGCACCATAGTATACACAGCACTATTGTATCACCCTTCCAATACATGCTTTCCAAAGACTTAGTAGGTAGAGAAATTGGGGAAAAATGGTATTGAAGTCCAGGTGTGTCTAAAAACCACTGTACTCTCAGTTCTGCACTCTCACTCTAGGTCACCAAGAACCTAGAGGAGTTTCTGTTCGCAAACAGTACTTAGAACAGCAGCTGTTCCCGCAAAGTGAGACGCCAAGACTTTAGTTATATGAGACAGTGACTGAGAAGGAGTGGCTGAGTGCCTTGGTGTGGAGGTCTGGTGCTCAGCCACAGCTCAGTACAGCAGAGGCCAGCCCTGTAATCGTCCATCTGGGTTCATCGTAAGACTACTCACACCCTGACAGGTGCTTCTTTTTATTTTTTGTGCCTATTAATTACACAAAACAATGGATCTCATTCTGGCATCTTGGCACACACGTACAACGTACTTCGATTATTTGCATCACTCATTCTTCCCCTCCTTTTCCCCTGGTCCCCTCCTTACTGCTAATCCTCTTCCCTTCAGATGTTTTTAACCTATGGATAATTATTTTGGGATTTATTGGTTACATATTACAAAACAGTGAAGCCTTTTCCTACAGTGACACAGGTTCCCAAGACGTGTGGTAACAAATGGCTTCTGGCACGAAGTTGGCAGTGAGTCCCAGTGGTCACTGCTTCTGGCCGTGTGATCCAGATGGTCATCACCAAGCACAGTCTGGTGTTCATGAGGAGTGGTTTGGCTTTGCTTTGTTTGTTTGTAGAGTTTTGTGCCTGGAGGCTACTGGGTGGAAACTGCCTCAGATACTGTTTTCCAGACTGTGCCACAGTGACATATGTTCTGTTAAATTCTACCACTTCCTCAAAGGTAGAGCCTGTACTGTATACTTTCCATTTCACTTGAAACAGACATTTCTCTTCACCCTTAGTTCTCCCTCAATAAAAGGTGACTGAGATTGGTAATCGAGGCTGTAGTCTGAGAGGCTGTATGCCCCCTGATCCCACAAAAAAAAGAGAAACAAGCATTTCTGTGCTGGTTCTTCACCATTTTTAGCCCTAGAGGAAATGCTCACTCCCTGAGAAAACATACTGACCAATCAATCCAAAGTAGAATTCTTGTTTTCTGTCTCATTTTTCTGCATAATTATTTGCTCAATTTATATAATGTGTGTTTTTTTTACATATACTTGCACACTTCTTAGCATGTTTGTTTAGTATCCATTTTCTCCACTGGGTTTAAGCATCACGAGCGTAACCAAGAACAATGTTTATTTTGCATAGATTTGTGTTCCCAAGGGTCAGCTGTTTAAACCCATTTGAGATCAGTAAGTAACAGTAGATTAAACAGTAGAGCTGCACTTCAGCTACTCCAGGTGGTGTAGAGGAGGCACCAATTTATGGGGTTCACTTGTCTTGTTCAAATACAGACACTGTGCTTCTGTCTTCCAGTGTCTGTGTCTAGTCACAGAGGTCATATCATGGCTTGATTTGTACACTATCACAAAGAGCGACTTAAGGTAATAAAAGTAACCCCATGGTCTTTCTCAACAAGCACAGAAGGGTTCCCTGAGAAATTCTAATCTCCTGTCCCCAGTGATGCAGCAAAAGAACTTGCTGTAATCCTCAGGGGCCCTTGTCTCAAGAGAGCGCTATGATGGAATAACTCTCCTGGTTACTGCATTTTACTATGTCAAGTCCCCAGTGAATCCATCTGGTCCCATATGGAGGGAGGAGCCCGGGAACTAGAGCCCCTCTGGACATCCCTCAGTCATGTGATCACTAGTAGTTGTCTTGTACCAATAAGGACCTTCCTCCCAAATGATAAATCATGGGGAGTTTGTAACAATGTCCAGGGGGGCAGAGCAATAATGCTATTGATTATGATTACGACGAGCAGCTCTTATCACTGTAAGGCATCACAGAAGCTTCCTTCCCTTCTCATCACACCGGCAGTACTTGAGGAAAGATGATGCTGGAACTGCCTTTCTGCTCTTTCCTTTCATAGGTGAAGATATTGAGGTTCAAAGAACCTAAGTGACTGGTCCAAGAGGAGAGATGAGCAGATCTAGAACTAGAATTTGTGTCAGCTGATTCCAAGGCCAAAAGCATGTTTTCCTTTCATTTCTCTCTGCCTCTACAGAATATCAAACAATTTGCAAACACGAAAGAGCCTCCAAATAGAGCATTTTCCTTCTTTCAAGGGCTACATTTCTGATGTGAATCCTGATCCTGTTTGCAAGCACTCTGCTCAGATGCTGTATTGCTCAGAAAGGAAGGTAAGTCTGTAGGTCAGGTTCACTGTCTGCAAAATTCTACAAGGCAGAGGTTACAGAGAAATGCATCAAGGAAGATGTTCCTCCCACAGCTTAGTCAGAGCATGCACTTAGATATCTTGTATTTGATGTCATACAATCAGAAATTTCACGCCCAAACACTTTCGAGCTCCTGTGACAACACGGCTTTATCATAGGACATAGAGTAAAAGTGCAAGACAGTCTTCAGTCCCCGCTTTACTAAGTGTGACCTTGTATGATTTTAAAAGTTACTAAACTGTTGCAAGCTCAGTCTCCTTTTTCAGGGAGTGTGATAGTATTAGCTGTCTGAACACATCCCAGACTTGCTGAGAGGCTCAAACAGGGCATCAACATACAATGTTATTGTACTCTGGAAGATCACACTGGTAATTTTGAAAAGAAATGGACATTAATAAATGGTAGAAAAATCAAGCTTAAGAGGCAGTTAGTTATAAGAGGCACTGAACAGGTATAAAATTACACAAGACTCAACTAATTATGATGAGGAAATATAAACGTAAGTGTTAATTCTGACACTAAAGGCGTGTCTGGTGTTGGAAACCGAGTTTATCAGCTATTGCATGTATTCACTGTAAATAGATCAGACACCCAGCATTATGAGCAAATAGGAAACCAATGCTCGCTCTCACCAACGATAAAAAATAACACATATTTATTAGTTTCCATGTTTGTCTCAGTCTATGAAGCCTCCTAAGGTCAGGAAATATGTTCTGTAAATCACTGGAGACTGAGAAATTGGCAAAACATCGGTGCACCATAGAAACCCAGTGCTCATCCAGAGATGCAGAATAAACAGGGCCCAGCACTGTGGGTGGCTTGTTGATCGTTACTAAAGAATTGTCTCTCCTTTTAATGGCTCAAAATATTTTGGGGCAGGAGTATGTTGAATTGTAAATATCTGCAGATCCAGTTCTTGTTCAACTGAAACTCAGAGTTAAGTATTTCTGCAAAGTGACACAAACTGGCAGGCAGATTTTGTTTCCAAGGTTATAGTTTTCAATTATCCATACTGGTTCCCAAGGACAGATGTAATCACTCAAGCAAATGGTCAGTCAGTTAAATGAGTTACTTTCTTGCACCTGATTCAGGTTAAACATAAAAAGTTTAAAACAATATTTCTTCATGATTTAAAATGAAGACTTAAAGTGGTTTAGCTTCAAATCTCACCTCTGCTACCTTTTCAGTCCCCAGCATGAACCAAAAGGTAAGTTCAAGTTTCTGTATCTGTGCATTGAGAATAATATCTCACAGGATGTGTCAAAATTAAGGTAGAATAATAGTGTCTAGTTGGGTGATAAGAACATAGAAAATGCTTGATAATTTATATCTACAGCTACTTAATTCATAATTAATCATGACTTCTATTTCTACAAATCTGTAATGAGAAAGAAACATAAAACTAGTTAGAGCGACAAGGTGGTATAATGTACTGGTTATAACAGCACAGTGATTCCTGAAGATGAAAGTTTGAGGAAGACTTGAAGGAAGCTTTGGAATTTTGTGTTATTCTTTTAATACATGAGATCTGTAGTAGGAAAAGGGAGTCTTATGCCAGGAAGACTGAATATTTTAGTCTGTCTCAAGCACCAACTATAGGGCTGCTCAATCCATAAGAAGTTGACCATCCTGCTGACCAAGAAGTTGGCAAAGTTCTTCATTTTCCATTGACTAAAACAAGTTTTCATTTTCTCCTTTCTCCAGGAAGACATTGGATTTAAAAGCCAAGACTTGACATGTGGACAAAAAAGTTGGTAAAAAGTTTTTCTGTGATTCCTGCTGTGCTGTGCTTTCTAGAATCTGGGAACTCTGTGTCTGTAGTGGTGACTCAGTCAAACAGCCCTTTTAATGAATTAAGGAGTCATCTGTTGTGGGTAATCACCCGCATACAGCTTAGAGGAAGAGGGAATCCTGCCTAGAACTCTGCATGCTTCTCTTATAACTCTCTTTTGTCCAGATGCCTTTCCAATACTGCCCTCAGCTTGAGATGCGTAGAACTCATGTCAGTATTATGCTGTATATTTCTGTCACTCACCATGAAGCAGGGGATTGTCTTATGGGCCCCGTACTCCACAGAGGACAATGCCTAGAGGTCTCTACACACCCTCTGCACTGACACTAGCTTCCCCACCTTCCCAACAGCTTCTAAAACTCCTGCTGTGTCCTTGAAACTCCTCCATTTATCAGCATAACCCAAGATACACTTAACCCTTCCACTGAAAGTCATCCTTACCTGCTTGCTCTTACTAAAATCTGTGTCCTGGAGACAGTTTTCCTTGACACCAATTCTAATGGTGGCAATTTCCTCATTCATGTCTGTCTTGCTGCCAGATCTCTGTTATCTTTTTGAACTTGTAACATTAGAATGTGCTGATGTTTGTCTGTATAAACTCTTTTGATGGTCTTATTTAGTCACGTGGGTTTAATAGGTATATGTTTGATATATAAGTATATATGTTGTGTTATGCACATGTTATATATTTATGAATCTCAACTTTACAACATAGCTCAAATTAATTTAATATGATCCAAGCCTTCCACCTTGAAGTTTGGACCTCTGTTATCAAATTGTATATGGACAACTTCTTATATGACCAAAAGAAATTTCAAGCTCAATGAAAAGACCTATGTTTCCCCTTCCCCTCAAAATCTGCTCCTACATTTTTCTGTAGAAATACAAAAATTTCAGCCAGCCTCGACCCTCTTTCTCTTGTCCCCTTACTCAGTATATTAGGAAATCCAGTCAACTGTACTTCTGAAACATACTTGAAATTTGTTTTGTGTTGGTATAAACCTTCTTCATCTTTTACCTAAAATAGTACAATGTGCTGTTTGTTCAGTAACTGTCATCCTTACCCTGCTAAATTCAATTATCAACAGATTTGCTAGAGTGATATTTTTAAAAGATAAATTATATTATGTAATCTTTTGGTCCTGATCCTATTACACTCTCTAGTCTGATGCAAAATAAAAGGTTAAGAGCTCAAAATACAGGATGAGATCATTCTGGCTTCCACGGCAGTATATCTCTCACTTGAACTTTCCTCTTCCCTGCAAGAAAATCTTATTGATTTTTGTGCTGTCCCTAGAATATATTCTTGGCATCTTCAAAACCCAGCATCACATCATGGTCCTACCACCTCACGTGCTCTTCCTCCTAACACAACCAAGATCTGCATTCCTGCTTTCTCCAAGTTTTTGCTTTGATCATTTCTATCCACAAGGCTTTCCCAGACCATCCTATTTAAAAGTATCCTCACTCATCTCTGACCTTACTTTCCCATCACCCAGCTTCCTAAAATGCTTCTCTATGTATAATGTATTTCCACCATTCATTTTGTTACATCAGCCTTCCTTTCTGAAATTTAGCTTCCATAGAAAGTGCTGTTTTCCCTTTATTTCTAGTGTCTGGGGCAGTGTCTTGCACACTCATTTCTATTGTTTTCTCACTGCAGTAAGTTACACCCCTATGCACCATATTATTCCATGGGACTGCTTTAGGTTAAGGTTGCTTCGCATAACTTTTACTATCACGACAGCAAAGATAAACTAATTCAATTATGCATTAATTTCACTAAGCGACATGGTCTAAAGGTTTGTGTACTGCCAGAATTCTTATGTTGGAATTCTAACATCAAGGGTGATAGTATCACAAGGTGAGGCCTTTGGAAAGTGATTAGTTAATGAAGGAAGAGCTCTTGGGACTGGAATCAGTGACTCCACAAAAGAGAATTCAAAGAACTAGATAGCCCCTTCCACCAGATAAGAACACAATAAAAATGTGCAGGCACAAACCAGAAAGTGGTATGTTACTGGATACCACAACCGTGCATGCTGGTCTTGTGCATTCTAACCTTTAAATCTGTGTGAAATGAAAGGATGTTGTTCAGAAGCTATCCATAGTATGGGGAAACAGTTGGAGAAAACTTGCCTACCATGTACAAGATCATAAGTTTAATATCCAGGACCAAAAACCAGAATCAAAGCAGAAAACTAAAATACAAGGAGAAGACTACACCGTGGTTCTTTGCTCCACAGCCTCAGTAGACTAAGGTAATGAGTTATTTTGCCTTAATGCAACATTTTTAGAAATTTTGGAAAAGAAGTTTGACCTTCCCATTAGTAATTAACATGACAATCTTTAATAAAATTTTTCTTGTCTGTACATTAGTTCCATCTTCTAAGAAGTGAGGATGCTGGAATATCCAAACTTCTTCATCTGGGGCAATAATTTACAAGATAACAATAACTTATAATTGTATTTTTATTTGTTATGGCATATTTTGGAAACAGCTACAGCAATGCTGAAATAAACCACCAGGTGCACAGGCTGAGAGAGCTCAGCAGGGCCTCCCCACCTGTCCCTCTGCTTCTTCTTTCTCGCTGCCCCAGGGCACCACGTAGTTCTCCATGGAGAACAGCACAGAGGTGGCTGAGTTCATTCTGGTGGGGTTAACCGATGACCCAGGACTGCAGACCCTGCTCTTCATCATCTTCTTCCTCGTCTACCTCAGCACTCT
>PVLD010027624.1:0-20492 GCA_004027595.1 Dinomys branickii | reverse complement strand
ATAAAATTAAGGTAATAATGGAAACAAAGACAGGAGAGAAAACTCAGAAACAGACATATATGTATTTTAAGATTAGGGTTAGAGTATTTTATATGTATATATATATATCCATACACACACACACACACATATATACATGCGAAAGGATTCCCCACCAAGTGAGACAAAATGCTCTCAATTTACACAACTTACAAAGGATTAAAATCTATAACATATATACACGTTTTCTAAATCAATAATCAAAGGCAAATAGCATAATAGTACAATGAGTGAATCCCTGAAGTGTAAACTTGAGGATTTAATAAACATGAAAAACTGCTCACTTAAGCTAGTAATCAATTAATTATAAACTAAATGACAGCATACTCTTTCATATACCCTACATTGGCCAAATTTACGTAGTATTTCAACACCAAAGTTTAGAAAGTTTACAGAGCATAAAATCTACTATATACAAACGGGAAAAGTAGTATATTTATTAAAATGCATGAGATTGACAAATGTTTAGAGAAATGTGAGTGAACAGGACTACATGAAGGTCTTCCACTAAATTTGTAATTTTTTTTAGCTGGGTGGTTGGGTAGATAGGATTTTCTTACATTCTCTTTAAGACTGCTTATATGATTGCAATAGAGCGAGATAAAAATTTTGCACATGCCAGTAGATGCTAACTTGGAATACTTTATGTATTTCTAATGGGGTATACAGAAACATAGATGTGAATGATAATTTTAGTAGTGTACAACTTTTAATAAACTGAAATAATTTTTTAATTATTTTAATCTTCAAATGGGTAGAATACTAACTGTATCCAAGTATTACCATTCAAGAGTATAAGAATAACTTCTAATTTTTTTTTGTTTTTTCCCTAAAGAGAAAGAAAATGTACCTGCAGTGGCAAACTCAGTTCCGCATGTTTTAAATAAAGACTGCAAGATTAGCAAAATATAAAGATTTGGAAGAAACTTTCTAAGATAAATAAATTGCTCTAATTAATACTTGTGACTGATTTCCCATTCATGCACCATAAGCAAAATGTTAAGCAATTATTATCTGAAATTATCATTTTAGAATAAAATATGTACTAATTGCTAAATTACAGTTTTAAGCAAATTTCATCAAGTTTCTCAAGGAATGAGTAAGCAATCCTTCTAAAATCGTTAGAACAAAAAGAAAAGATCTTCTAGCAGTAAAAATCCACTTTTATGGCCCATACACCCATCCTGCTGTAACTTACATACTTCTCAGGTCAGCAAGTTGGGAATCTTCACAAGCAAGATAGTATGTGGAGAATATGATGGTCATAGTTAAAGGTTAGAATAAAGCCGAGTGGACCGAGGGTAAAAACCTCCTAATAACTGACACTTAGAAATTTTGTTCTCTCTGGTATTTTTCCAAAATTGTGAGCATGTTTTTTTTTTGTTATATTGTTTCAATGGTTGTGGTTTCTTCTGTTGGTAATTATCAAATTTATTTTAGAAAACTTTAGTGATCATTAAACTTTTTCTGTAAACATCAACCATTAAATATTTCAAAGATTACTGGTTATACACTCTCTCTTATAACTAGGCTTTCCATTGTAGGAAGGCAGCAACCATATAAACCAATGGGACTGTCTGTGTTTCAATAAAACTATTTACAAAAATCAGTTTATGGACAAAATGAGGCCTTTTTATTCAAATTAAACCTTACATCAAATCCCAATAGCTTGTAGAAGTCATGTATTGAAGTTCAAAAGCACAGGTAGGTAAGAAGTACCACACTATTGCCTTTGAATCTCCTTCCAAATCAAAACTGGCAAACAGTTTTTGGCAACAGTTGTTGGCAAATTTTAGGAGTTATTCCAAATTATACCTCCCCTATTAGAATCACATGTAGCAGCAAGAAAAGATGGAGGGTTGGGATAAGTGGGCTCTGTGGTTTATATTCATATGTTTTCTCTTTGTACTTACTACCACCTAAGTCTCCATTAATAGAATTTTCATGTTCCCATCAGTCCTGACTTCCGTGTCACTCACTGCTATGTTTGCATCAAAGACATTAGTGGAAATACTGTGGAGCATCGTTAGCATACCACACAGACTTTATTCACTATAGCTTGCCATATACCTAGGCTTTTTCTCAGATTTTGAGCCAATGTCTGACTCTAAGTAAGACAGACCTTTATGTTTTTTTCTAACTTCTGGGAATCTTTCCTTTCAGCCATGTTATTTTTCATATTCTCTCCAGGGTCTTCCCTTTTCCTCAGCAAAATTTCTGCAAATGGTTCAATGATTTACATAAGAAAAGAATTAGGGATTTTAGACTTTCTTTTAAAATTCCTGTGAAAGGCTGCTTGAAATGAAAATGCAATATATGACTGACCCCCAAATCTACTATTTTCATAAACTATTTTGTATAGCATGGCGATGAAAATGGAGTGTTCAAGTATCCAGAGTGTCTATACACCTGGTAACTTTGGGGTAAGTGGATTCTATGGTTTATACTCATGTTTTCTCTTTGTCATGCCACCATGCTGCCACAACACCCTGCCTTGGAGCCAGCCTACTATGGATTGAAACCGCTATAAAATGTGAGCGAAAATAAATCATTCCTCCTTTAAATTGTGGGTGTCAGTATGGTGTCTCAGAGACAAGAAAGTCTGTCTTATAATTAAATGTGTCATGTAATATAATAAGAAGGGTGGAACTCCATTATATATAGGTGCCAAAATTATACAATACATGTACACCAGGGGATGGGAATTTTGTGAGACATTCTGGGATTCTGCCTCATGTACTAAGCATATACTAGCAGTGCTAGAGTTCTGAAGATCCCAGTATGAAAATCTTAGCCTTTGATGGAGGCTTCTTGGCAAGAATTCTAATTTGTCAAGAGTAATAAATATTATTGTTCTCTTGTTCTATTTTGCTCACTTTCAAATTATTATTATTTTAGTACTCTTCAAGAATGGAAAATTTAAAAATACATTCTCTCAAAATTCCTGAAAGTTTAAATATCTTCTTACCCTACTGAAATCAGCATCTTCTCTGTTTGTATTTCTCATCACTAGACCTATTTATAAGAAATAGAACATTCTGAATGTGTTTATAATAGCTATAGAATTTACGCATTTTCCTTACTACAGATTTAATAAATACGCTCAATTAAAATATAATTTTTATTGCTGAATTATTCATTCATTTAATTCTTTTACAGTTTAGAGATTTAAATTATTGAGATACAAAGGAAATGTGTAGTATAAGGATAATATATATGGTATCATAAACCAATATCCAAGAATAGACTTTGGATAAACCAACAGTTAAGAGGACAATGAAAGGAAAAGACCCCACTCAAGACTGTGCAAGCAATGCCCAAGACAAAATGGAAGAAATAGGAAGCCAAATTCCAACAGCATGAAGTGTAATGAAGTAGAACACTACTGAGCAGGAGCAACAACTAGTACGAAGCATCTTCCAAGTGACTGTCAGGGTTCTAGCATGAACACAGTAATCACACTAGGTATTCTGAGTAAAAAGAGCTTTAATACAAAGAACTAGAGGTTTATACAACTTTTGGAAGCATAAGGAGGAAAAATTCAAGAGGGTTGCAGCCATCATTCAGGAAACTTGAAAGAATAAGGATCACAGCGACTCTGCTACCAATAACTTTAGTTGTCTTCAACCCTGAAGACAGCCTGGAGTGGCCAATATCAAAACCTCTGCCCACAGATATCACTGGAGAATCATGGGTTCTTCTTATCATCCAAATCCACAAAGAGCAGGTGAGTGGCTCAAAGAGTGAGAATATGAACTAGAGTCAGGGAGGCCAGAGATCCTAACAAGGCACTTTCTAAGTAATAAAGAGAAGATTGATAAGGGGCATTTTCATTGCACAGGTAGGAAGTTTTAAAAGTTAAGGTTACTCAAGATCATGTGGCTGATGAAGGAATGACAAGAGGAATCCAAGTCTGCCTATCTTCAGAACCCATACAATCAATTAAAAGACAATCAAAAAAGTTACATAAAATGCTAAACATTTCTGCTATAAAATATTGAATAGTATATAGTGATTGAAGGTATTCTAAACAATAATGTGCACTCCATTCATATATCTGTATCCTTGATTGTTATAAGCTTGCACATTAACCCTTGTAAGTTAAAAGTGTACTCTGAAGGGCCCATCTTTTCAGCCTGTCTTGAAGTTCTGACCACTAGAGTCATGTGACTTTTCTAGAAAAGCAAATCCTTAAATGTTTTGCTGATACTTGCTTTAATGGAAACTCTCGGAGCTCAGACAAACTTTCCAGAAAATATTTCCGTTAATGGTACCTATTTTGGTATTACATTATTGTATCATCAGCTCACAAAAAAATCATGATTGATTTTAATCCTGAAAACATTTATATTATAATCTCAATAAGATATATGTGTGTGGATATGTACCTCATGTGGATATATGTGCTTTTCCAGTTAGGTTAAATTTATTGCTGGGAATAGATTCTGTATCTGTAACATGGCCTTATTACATTAATCAGGTATTTGGTCTATGATCTGTTACTGAATTTTCTTGCTTATATTATTAATGCATACACATACTGTTACTTTTGCTACTATAATTCTCAGTGCACCAAGTTATTTGCATATCATGATTATCTTGAGTATTTAATGGCTTGCTTTTTAATGCATTTTTAATGGAAAGGAAACTTTTCATTTCAATTTAAAGTATGGAAATGACTGGTAAAACTGTTAGTCAGATAGTGATAATTTTTTCATAAAAACAACTTCACTTCTTTTAAAATTTGTACTATGATTATGTTTAGATTCATTAGCTCTTTCACAGTATTTATTTTCATTGATACTGCCAATTTAGTTTTATAACTTTAAGGAACATTTAAAGTTCTGTTAATTTATGTAGGAGATTAAACTACAAAATAACTGACTGAATTTTAAGGATTTGTGAGGCTGATGGGATTAAAAATCTTGATTTAAAACCAAAAAAGAGTTGATGTTGAATTAGATGTATTGACAGAAACTTCACAAAATGAGCTGAGAACCTGAGTTGTGTAAATTTAACTGCAAAATACAATGTTAATCTGTAGAAAAATAAATCAAATACAGAAGCCAATAAAATGGAAAAATACTTTCACAGATGGTTTTACTTTAAGTTTGAAAGAGATTTTGTTAATTTTTATTTAATTTGCTTTGTATGTATGGTAAATCTTCAGTGTCTCCTTTATTCTGATTAATCCAGCATGGCTTTGCTGCCTAAGAAACCCAGTAGCTCTGTAGAGAAAAAAGATGTGCATCAAATTCCAAATGAACATAATTTACATAATAAGGAGGAACATTACATTCAGCATTTTCTTCCTATGGAAATGACTTGAGGATGTCTCAGAAAGATCCAGTGACTTCTAAAACATTCAGTGTGTCACAATTCAGTCTTACAAAATAAATACAATACAAGGCTTAAGGACAAAGCAGACACCAGGGGAAAGGCCTGAAGCAAATCTTTCCCTAGAACATTTCAAAAGTAACATGAGCCTGCTAACACCTTCATCTTCAACATTTTAAATCCAGAACTATAGGGTAATACATTTTTGTTTGTCGAAGCCATGCATTTTGTGTTATTTTGTTAAACAAGACTAGCAAGACTTGCACACAGCTATTTATATTGTCTTCTCTTCAAGTGAATTATGTGTGTTGTTGATGATGAGCTATTAATTGACATTAAAACAGTCTTCAGACAGGGCTGGAGGCACAGCACAGTGATACAGCATGTATCTGAATCTTCAAAAAGTTATACTTATTATGATTCTGTATCAAAAGGAAGTTATTGTTTACACTGAAAGGCTTTGATACAGAAAAGGAAATCCATTTGGTTTTACTGAAAACAATGTTCATGAATGTTAGAGCAAACAATAACTGTAGATTTGCTTCCAAAACAACATGTGTTTCATAGGCCTTAGGAAGGGGAGACACCCACATGTAAATGAAACTGGGTTATGTTTCCATACTGAGAGATGTGCAAACTACCTATCACACACCCAAGAAAAGGAAAGGCAAAGATTAAAGCCACGAGAAAGTGTGTCAGTCACTAGGAAGAAAATCCCAGAAATAGTGAATCACTTTTGAGAAAGGTCCATCATCAGAAGGTTAAGCTTGATTGTCTTCCTTTCTGTTCTGGGACGCAAAACCTGACACCCACACTTAAAGGAAAAGGGGTTTATTTCAGCTCACATTTTGTAATTCTTTGTCATGGAGTGGGTGGGGACATGATGGAAGGGCCTGCGCAAAGGAAAGCTGTTCATTGCATAACCACTGGGAAACAAGAGCGTGAAGGGAGGAGTCAGAAAGGGAGATAAACCCTCCCAGATCACACCCCTAGGGAGCCACCTCTCCAGACCAGATCCCAGCTCTTAACAGCCAGTCAGCTATAAAGCCCCCATAAGCCAATCACCTTCCAAAGTTCCTGCTTATGAGCATTTGAAGTTTGCGGGAAGGCGGTCTAGAAAAAAAGTAATTCTGAACATGACTGGATTAAGAGACCCTTGGAGAGGTGATTGATCATGGAACAATATACTCATCAGTGGACTAATTCAGTGATGATCATAGCTGAATGTGCTTTTAGAAGGTGGGGCCAGTTAGAGAATGTAGGTCACTGGGTCATGCTTTTCGAGGATACATGCCATTGCCGTTCTTCCCCTGTGCACTGCTTCCCTCTATGGAGAGAGCAGCTCTTCTCTGTCACATGCTTCTGCCATGATGTTTCTGTATGGCAGCCAGCCTGCCATGGGCTGAGTCTACTGAAAGTACGAAGCACATTAAACCTCTTCTCTCTTAGGATGAGTGTCAGGTGGTGTCTCCCCCAGATGAGAAAGCTGACTATTAGAATTGAAGACTGAATCAAAATATGATTTAGATGATTTGGGATCTGAGTAGAAAAATAGTTGTGAAATATAAATTAAACAATGTATGTTTATTTTCATTGTTTTTGATGTACGACTGTATTTGATTTTTATATCTATGTTAAAGAAATTTAACATGGATTGTTTGATAAAATAAGAAACTGAAGCAATATGAAAAATCTCCAAGGCATCCATTTGACCCAGAAATTTAGAATTCTTCTAAATGCTAATAATCTTTAAATATGTATTTTCTGTGTATTTACACTAATAATAAGAAAAATAAACTCATGCTATTTGGAATGACTCTACACATGTATGATGACTGAACACCATTTATGATAATTTCCTGACATTCTATTAAGCTTATTTTGACACAGTTTGCTATCATGATGAAGTTTTCAATCAAGGGATGACAATCTGCATTGTATATTTTTTCCCATCAAAGCTAATTAGGATTAAGTGTAACTTTTATTTATTTGATTTCATTAATTTGTTAATTTTTCTTACATACTATCCCTGTTACTTTTTTCAAACTTGAGATAGTCTAAGAAAACTATCACATGGACACAATTACATCAGAATCACAGCCTATTCTCCTTGCTTAACTTCAGCAATAATTATCCTATTGAGCCATAAACAGATTAAATTCCTATCATTTATAATAACATAGACAGAACTGGAGATCGTTATGTTGAGTTAAATGGCCAGGCACAGAACGCAAGTACCAGAGGATCTCACTCGTATTTGGAATCCAAAAATATTTGATCTCATAGAAATTGGGAGTAGAATGGTGATTAAGTAGTGCAGGTGGAGGGAGGGAACAGGAAAGATTGGTCAGTAAGGTAAAATTAGAGGCAAGAATCTGGGTGACATTACTGCACAGTATTCATTCTATAAATAACAAGTATGTCTTTTGCATTTCAAAATCTTGAAGAAAAGATTTTGAAAATTTTCATCAGAGAAAACTAATGTTTGAGGAGATAAATGTTTGAGATAATGTTAACATTATAAACATGCCCATGTTAAGACATTACACATTACCCCATTAACATGTACGACTTTTGTATTTTATGTATCGGTTAAAATGAAGAAAATGAAAAATAATGAGTTTTTAAACAAATATCCATGGTGGTCAAATCTTCAGTGAGTCTTCACTTTTCATGCAATGTATAAAATAGTCCATTATTGAAGACTACATGACAGAATTTTGTCCGTTCTGGCCATTTCTCAAACATAGAGCATTTTTTCATCCTTAGGATCTTGTCTTCTCTGTTTTCTATAAAGGTGAGGTTCTCATCCAAGATAGTTCCACAGTTTACTCCTTCACCTCATTCATGTCCTCTTTAAAACCTGAAACATTCTCATCAAAGTATACACTAGCACCCCTATTTAATACTGGAATTGTTCTCTTTCTCAGTATCTCTTACCCTACTCTTTCTTCTTAAAGTAGAAGCCTAGATAAGCAGTGATTTCTGTGTATGTTATTTACCAATGCATTACTGGCACCACAAACAATATCTGGCACATAGTATCTTGAAAGTTAGCATTTATTAGAAAATAACTTCTGCACCAAATGTGTCCTGAAATATCTATAAATGTTAAAATGTATGTAATAATTCCTAATAGTTACAAATCTCAATTTCATAAAATCTCTAGTTAACAATTTTCTATTCCACTTAAATGTAAAATTAACTCACATTTCTTATGTAAGTCAGCTCTATCAGTCAATTAGTTTCCAAGCAATTGCTGTTAGAGTTCTAAACTATGTAAATCCTAAGAAAACAATTCATTAATCTTGACTGTGTGGTCAAATGCTATTATTTGTATAGTTTTTCGTTTTATTCTGGTGATAATACTATAATAACTCCCTTTATCACCTAATGTATTATGTGAGTGCACAAGTCTGGCAGGTAACTTGAAAATTGCCATACTGCAGAAACCCAGAAGTACTTTACAGAATTTAACAATATTATAAACATGCATAAATGATTTATAGGAAGCAAGTAAACACATCCTGTGGTGAAAGTGAACAGATGTTACTCATTAAAAAAGAATGAGATTGTGACATAAAATAATACACAAATGCATGGATGAACTTTGTGGATATCATGCTAAGTGAAATAAGCCAGTCCCCAAAAGACAATTACTATATTATTCCATGTATAGGAAATATTTAAGGCACTGAAAATCATAAAGACAGAAAAGAAAATAGTGATTGCCAAGGATAGGAGGAGAAGAATGTGGAATTATTGTTTAATGTACCCAGAGTTTTAGTTTTGTCAGAGGAAAAGGGTTCTTTTGGTGGATAGTAGTGATAGTTGCACATGATTCTGAGTTTATTTGGTAGCACTGAACTACATGCTAAGATTAAGATGGTAACTGCTATGTTGAGTGTATTTTACTATAACTTAAAAAAATAAAAAAAATAAGTTTTCACCATCAACAAAAGACCAGAACATATGTGCAATCTCTATCAAAATTCCCATAATCATTTTCATAGAAATTTAAAAAAATCTCAACTTGCACTTTGCACTCTGGGAGCTCGTACACACAGGCGCTTTGTGATTGCTGTTGGTGCTCCTCACTCCTGGCTTCTCTGTGTGGACTGGACTGACTGGAGAAGGAGAACTGGGCGGGCTGTGGGACCACGGCCACAACAGCACAGTTCCCATCTGAACACTACCAGGAGAACCAGGTATTTCCCAGCTATTTCCTGGGGACAGAGCTGGTGACTCATGACCCTGCTGCCATTACTGTCTGAGTCTCCGTCCTCCGTGTGCCTGGTGCAAACAGAAGATACTCACTAAGAAGGCCTGTGAACTGATCTCACTGGGGTTCACTCCTGGGCCCTCCCTGCACATGCCCAGCACTGAGTGAGGTATGGGTGCAGGTGATCCAGAGCCGCTGACACCACAATGCAGGAATGGGCTCCACTTGCTCCCTGCACTGTGGGAGCTCGCACACACAGGTGGTCCGTGATCACTGTAGGTGCAGCCCACACCTGGCTCCAGTGCACAGCCTGAATTAACTGGAGACACAGAATCACCTGGTGCACAAACTGTTGACCCTGAAGTTTGTGTCTTGGTTTTGCCTGTATCCTGAACTGCCTGGGGTCACAGGACCACTGGTCTAGGTTTGCACCACCAGTGCAATCAGATTCTGGGTCATACACATGCTCTGAACTGCAAGGGGTAGCTGGATCAAACCATCTGTCATCACCTGACTCTGAGACCTGGAAGAACTAGGTACACTTTACCATCTACTACAAGACCACAGCCTAAGCAGCATATTTCAGGGGTCACTAACGGGAAGGCCTGACCACCAGGAAACCTAGGGCCTTTAGTGACCTCTGCAGAACTGCCAGAGAACAGGGAGACTGAGCATTCTGCCTCTGGCATCAAACATGACAAGGCAAAGTGCTAAAATATAATCTCAGAACTCCACCCCACTCAGAACAAGTCCAGCAGACATCAACATGGGAGAATTTGGTAAACATACACCTCAAATTGCTGAAGTCATTGCAGTGCAAGTAAAGAAACAAGTCCATCAGGCCATAGATGATATCAGATCAGAAATAATCTCTCAGGCAAAAAATGAATTGACAATAATACTGAAAGAAATGCTCAACACATCTATAGAAGAAACAGATAAAAAAAAAAGGTGAACATAGGCAATGGATGGAAACATTACATGAGCAATATAGGAATGAATTAGAACACATGAAACAGACGCAAAGAGATTTCCAGGAAATCAAAGCTTCCAGTGAAAGCTTGCAAAATTGTTTGAAAGAAGACAAAGGTAGACTTTCAGATCTTGAAGACAGCATGATAACCAGCGATCATAAAAGGAAGGATCTCTTAAAATCAACAAGGATCCAAGAAACATCAATTCAACAGCTGCAAGACGAGGCAAAGAGAAATAATGTCAGAGTAAAAGGAGTCAATGAAACACAATGAGTTGACATAAATGACAAAAAAGAATATTTGCAGAAATAATAGCAGAAAATTTCCCAAGCATGGAAATGGAGTCTGACATACAGGTAAATGAGGCATATAGAACTCCTTCCATTCATAACCATAGTAAAACTACACCCAGACATATAATAATCAAGATCCCAGATCTCCAGCAAAAGAAGACAATATTAAAAGGTGCTAGAGAAAACAAACAGATCACCTATAAAGGAAAATCCATCAGAATCATAGCAGACTTCTTAAAACAAATGATCCAATCGAGAAGGGCTTGGGGCAAAGTATTACAGGTACTAAGACAAAACAGCTTCTAATCATGATTGATGTATCCTGCCAAATTATCCTTCAAGTTTAACAGAGAAATAAAATATTTCCATGACAAAGAGCAACTGAAGAACTTCATGAGTGCCAAAACTTACTTATAAAATGCACTAAAGACATTCTAGACAGAGAAGAAAATGAACACAATTTCAAGAACAACAATAAAAAGGAATCCTTAAGAAGAGCAAATAAGTAAACAGGTAGAAAAAGTAAGAAACCAACAGCAAGTTAATAACATGACAATAATAAGCCAACACATATTGGCTATAATCGTAAATGTAAATGGCCTTAATTCACCAGTCAAAAGAAACAGACTGGGAGAGGATGAAGAAACAAAATCCAATGATATGTTGTGTACAGGAAACACATTTCACTCAAAAGGAAGTATATAGACTTAAAATCAAAAGATGGAAAACAATCCTCCATGCAACACAAACACAGAAAAAAGCAGGAGTAGCTATGATGTTTGCAGAGAATATAAACTTCAAACCAAGAACAATCAAAAGAGATAAAGAAGGTCACTACATACTTGTTAGGGGAAAACTGCAAGAGGATGAGACAACAATCCTAAATATGTGTGCACCAAATATAGGAGCACCAAACTACATAAGACAAATCGTAACAGACATGAAAATTCATATAATTAATACCACTATTGTAATAGGGGACCTCAACATCCCTTTGACATAAAGAGATGGATCAACTGAACAAAAAATCAAATAACAGATCTGAACCAAAGTTGTGAACAAATGGACTTAGTATATGCATATAGAGTGTTCTGCCACACAATAGGAGAATACACATTTTTTTCAGCTGCACATGGGACTTTCTCTAAAATAGACCACATTCTAGCCCATAGAGCATTCCTACCTAAATGCAAAGGAATCTAAATCATCTCATGCATATTACCTGACCACAGTGCAATGAAATTGGAAATTAATAACAAAAGGCACTCCAAAAACTCCATGAACACTTGGAAATTAAACAACCTCCTGAACAACCACTGGGGCACAGAAGAAATTAAAGAAATAAAAAAAACAAATGAAAATATAGTTACAACTTACCAGAATCTGTGGAATGCAATGAAAGCAGTCCTCAGAGTGAAATTTATAGCAGTGAACTCACACATAAGGAAAACAGAAAGAGAACAAATAAGTAGCCTAATCCTGCACCTCAAACTTTTAGAAAAAGAAGAACAAGTCAAACCCAAAGCCCCAAGAAGGGAGGAGATTACAAAGATCAGGGCAGAAACTAATGCAACTGAAACAAAGAAAACCCTATAGAAAAATAAATGAATCAAAGAGTTGGTTCTTCAAAAGAATAAATAATATTGATATACCCCTAGGCAACCTCATCAAAAAAAGAAAAGCAAGATTGGGTGTGTTCAGGGTGGTATGGCCGTAGACATCAAAAAAAGAAAGGAAAGAACTCAAATTCATGCAATAAGGAATGAAAAGGATGAAATTACTACAAATTCTATAGAAACTCAGAAGTTCATTAAAGCCTACTTTGAAAATCTTTACTCCCTCCGAATAGAAAACTCATAAGAAACGGACAGATTCCTAGATATGCATGAATTACCAAAGTTGAGTCAAGAAGATATAAAATCCTGAACAACCCACTATCAAATAATGACTTTGAAAATGTGATTAAATCTTATCGACAAAGAAAAGCCCAGGCCCTTGGTGGATTCACAGAAGAATTTTCCAAGAAATTCAGAGAAGATTTAACACGAACCTTCCTCAATGAAATTGAAGAGGAAGCAATTCTCCCTAACTCATTTTTGGAGGAAGGTATTATATTGATACCAAAACAAGAGAAAGACCAAACCAAGAAAGAGAATTACAGACCAATCTCCCTAATGAATGTAGATGCAAAGAAACTCAATAAAATACTAGCAAATAGAATGCAGCAAATCAGCAAGAAAACCATACACCATGACCAAGTCAGATTCATTCCAGGAATGCAGGGATGGTTCAATATTAGCAAATTACTTAATATTATACATCATATCAATAGAGCCAAAGACAAAAACCATATGATCATCTCAATAGACATAGAAACAGCTTTCAAGAAAGTCCAACATTCATTCATGATAAAAGCTCTACAGAAAATAGGAATAGGCAGTCTTTACCTCAACCTGATCAAAGCCATCTATGGCAAACCAACAGCCAACATCATACTAAACGAACAAAAACTGAAAGCTTTTACTTTAAAATCAGGAACAAGATAAGGATGTCGGCTGTCACCATTCCTGTTCAACATAGTTCCGGAAGCGTTAGCCAGAGCAAGTAGAAAAGAGAGAAAAATAAAAGGAATAAGAATAGGAAAGCAAGAAGTAAAACTATCACTATTTGCAGATGACATGATACTGTACATGGAAGATCCCAAAAACCCAACAAGTAGACTTCTTGAAGTAATTGCAAATTCCGCAGTGTAGCTGGATACAAAGTCAACACCCCAAAATCAATAGCATTCCTATACACAAGCAATAAACAGACTGAGAGAGAAATTCAGGAAACCATACCTTTCACAATGGAATCCAAGTAATTGAAGTATTTAGGAATCAATCTAACAAAAGAAGTAAAAGATATATTCAATGAAAACTACAGTAATCTAAAAAAAGTGATTGAAGAGGATTTCAACAAATGGAAAAACATTCCCTGCTCATGGATAGGAAGAACCAACATCGTGAAAATGACCATACTACCAAAATTGTTCTACAAACTCAATGCAATTCCCGTGAAACTACCATTAGCGTACCTCACAGATATAGAGAAAATATTCCTTAAATTTGTCTGGAACCAGAAGAGACCCCGAATAGCAAAAGCAATCGTGTTCAAGAAGGACAAGTCAGGTGGCATTACAATCCCTGACCTGAAATTATACTATAAAGCTACTGTAATAAAATAAACGTGATACTGGCTAAAAAACAGACCTGAGGATCAATGGAACAGACTGGAAGATGCAGCACAACCACAAACACATGCAGCCACCTAATCTTTGATAAAAGGGCCAAACAAGCCCACTGGAAGAAAGATAGCCTCTTTAATAAACGGTGCTGGAAAAATTGGTTTGCCACCTGCCAAAGACTGAAAATAGACCCAAGTCTATCACCATGCAACAAACTCAAGTCAGAATGGACCACAGATCTCAATATTAAAACAGAAACACTAAATCTTTTGGAGGATAAGGTAGGTAAAAATCTTGAAGACATAGGGGTAGGCAGAGAGTTCATGAACAAAAACCAAACTGCCCGTGAAATACTTCAAAGAATCAACAAATGGGATCTCATCCTACTGAAAAGTTTCTGCACATCTAAAGACATTGCCATCAGAGTAAAAAGAAAACTTACAAATTTGGAAAAAAATTTTAGCTGACTGTCCATTGGACAAAGGTGTTCTATTGAAAACATATAAAGATTTAAAAAACATCAGCACCTCCAAATTGAAAGACCCAGTCCAAAAATGGGCAACTGAGATGAATACACACTTCTCAGAGATAGAAATACAAATGGTAAATACATACATGAAAAAATTTTCAACATCCTTAGTTATTTGAGAACTGCTAATTTTAAAAAACCTGAAATTTCACCTCACCTTAATAAGAATGGATAGCATTAAGAAATCAACCAATAACAAATGCTGGTAAGGCTGTGGAGAAAATGGAACTTTTCTCCAGTGCTGGTGAGAGTGCAGACTGGTGAAACCACTGTGGAAAGCCGTTTGGAGATACCTTAGCAAATTAGGCCTAGAGGTTGCATTCAACCCAGCTATTCCCCTTCTGGGTATTTTCCCAGAAGATCTGAAAACATCATATCACAGCAATATATGTGCACCTATGTTCATAGCGACATAATTTGTTTTTTTTAAATTTTAAAAGTAAAAGCACAAAAACATATTAACAAACAGACACAAAGTAGCATAAGAAATAGTACAATCAAAACTGATTTACAGACAATGTGACATGGACTCAACAATGGTTGTTGCTTTACCTATTGATATCTTCAAAGTGTATATTCATGAACACAGATACAGACATGCGAAATTGGTTAAACAATTAATCATCTTAACAACAGAAAAAAAAGAAACTCGAAAGCATTAACAAAGAGGCACAAAGTAGTACAATAACAGTAAGATCAGAGTTGAATTATAGACAAAGCAACAGGAAACCAACAATAGTTGCTGCTTTGCATATTGATATCTTCAAAGTGTGTGCTCAGGATAACACATACATTTGTAATTGCTAAATTGTGGAAGCAACCCAAATGTCCATCCACTGAGGATTGGATAAAAAATTGTGGTGCTTTTATATAATGGAGTATTACTCAGCTATAAAGAAAGATAAACTTGAGGCTTTTATAGGTAAATGGTCACAACTAGAGACTATACTCAAAAGGGAAATAAATCAGACCTGCATATGTAAGCAATGTATTGTCTTACTAGTGGAAGAACCTGAAAGAGTGAATAAAAACTAGGAGGTATGATAAACACTGTGAAATGGAAGGAAAATGATCAAAAGTAAGAGGTAACTGGGGTATGGGAAAGGAGAAGGGAAAGAAGGGGAAATCATGTATGTATGTATATACAGGGTAGCTAGCAGTTGTACTACTGTCTTCTATTGCTTTACTGAAAGGAACAGTTAATGATTACTTATTTGATCATTATTGCATGTCTCTATTTGTATTCCTGAGAAAGCACTCTGATGATATCAATAGTAATACAACAACCATTTTTAATTTCCTACCACTTTGTCTGTAGCTCTATATTGTTTGTATTGTTCTTATGGAATTCTATAAATTGATGTCTGTTTGTTAATATGTTTTCTTCCTTTATTTTTAAAATAAAAACTCTATGGAACACAAACAAAAGTCCTCAAATAGCCAAAATGGTCATAAGAAAATAGAATAAAGCTCTAACACCATGCTACATGACTTCAAATTATACAACATGGCTTGAAACTTGATGAGAAACCAGATTTTCAACATCTTTACCCATCCACCCTCTCTTTAGTAACTACAGATGATAAGTGCTAGTTAACTTGATTGTGTTGATCATTGTATAATTTATACACATATCAAATTATTACATTGTATGCTTTAAATACAGGAAAATGTTCTTTGTCAATACACCTCAGTAATCCTGAGGGTTAACAAGAACTTTAGTCCATCCAAGAGAACAGACATCACTATTTAAAGAAGGAATTGTAATAAGTAAATTGCTTACATAATCGATTAATGAGTTGAAAAACAGTAGGTTTTAGCGAGTAATCCAAGAGATTAACTTCTCCCAAAAACCATGGCATCTGAAAGTTATGTCTATAAAGAATGAGGTTATTAAGAGAAATGAATCGCCTAAGTTCTCATAGTTAGTAAGTGGTGGATACATTGCCAAACAGTTTGGCTTCAGAGTGTATATTCTTATCCATAGTAATGTATTATCTTCCCAGGAAATATAAGTAGATATGAAAAACAAGAAGTATGGACATATGACTGTGGTTCCATAAAATGATGATGGATCTGAAAAATTCCTATAGGTGACATGAAAACTATGGTAATGTTATAGCCCAACATATTATTCTTATCGTTTGTGGTGATGTTAGTGTAAACAAACGTACTCTGCTGCCAGTTGCATAAAATACAGCACATAAAATTATGCACAGTGTATCATATCAATAATGAAAATATATGACTGTTTTTAGTTTATGTATTTGCTATACTACTCAATGTTATTTTAGAATGTATACTTTCTACTTCCCAGCAAAAGAAAGAAAAGGAACTGTTGACCAGCCTAGGTAGGTGTCTCAGAAGGTATTCCAGAGAAGTACTGTTGACATAGGAGATGTCAACGCCATACATGTTCTTATTTCTGAAGTTCTTCCAGGAGACAAGGTGTAGAGGTGAACACAGTGATGTTGATGATCCTGATTCTGTGTGGGACTTAGCATATGAGTGTTTCTTTCTAAGCTTTTGATAAAAACTTTTCAAAGATTTATGTAAAAACTTTATATCACTGAGGTCTAGATGTGTACAGGTTATGCCATCTAGATGTGTTTGACATTTGCAAATCAAAATCATCTATTGCCACATTTATCAGAACCTATCCATATTCGTCTTTTTACATGAAAGGTGACTGTATATAATAAAACATACTTAAACCCTCAAACATTGATGGGCACAGAACATTGAATTAGAAGCTATATAAAACCCAATGTGTCAGAATAACAAACATTGAAAGAAAAGTCTTGATTAAGAGATTAAGAGGTATGGGAGTGAGAACCTGATGATAAACATATTTCTAATGAAATTCCAGAATAGAGAATATAAGAATGACTTACTTTTTTCCAGAATTGAAATAAAGAATTATTATGAAGGTGCACAATATTGAATCATACCAGGAAAAAGAAAATGAAACCCTTCTGTGACAAGATGTGAGACACACATCAAAAAGAAGAGGAAAAAGAAGACCACGAAAAAGAGGAGAAAAATTCTGAAAATCAACTAGAAAAAGATGAAGTTTACTTAAGAATGAAAAATCAACAGAAACAATTTCAGTAACAGCAATACTGTCAAATACTAATGACTGCTAATGGAAAATATATGTATCCTAAGTGATAAGGAAAAATAGATGGCTTCCTACAACTTTATACTGAACTAAGTTATTACTGAAGAAAAAGGGTAAAAATAATATTTTTAGCAAAAATACATATGCATACACACAGATAACTTTATTGTTAATTATATTCTTTAATATTATAAAGGGTCTTTTTTGCCTGTAGTGTTTTGGAGGCTTGAATTACACAGAGTTTCATATTAAGATTGTGAGACTTGTCCTTTTTATGTATCTGGTATATATTTGCCCATCATTATAATTTTTTTTTTTTTTTTGTCGGTACTGGGGATCGAACTCAGGACCCTGCGCTTGCTAGGCAGGCGCTTATTCCACTGAGCTATATCCCCAGCCCCCCCATCATTATAATTTAAAGCTTTCAAAACATACTGTTTTTGAAATGGCTCTGTTGTACACAATAGACTTGGAATGGTTTCAGAATCTAATATAATATTTTTGCTCTTAACTAGTACATGAAGCTCAATTAAATTTAATGATGACAGAAATATTTGATATTTATTCCATCATTTGCATGTAGTTAATTAAGTAGCATGTTCTTAGTTGTTTTAACTGTAATCCTCTAATAGAAAGTTTTTATTTTCATGTTTATCTTTACATTACAACCTCTATATGTTATCCTTACTATACCATGTTATTAGGAGATACCAATAAGCAATGTATTAACCTCTTACTATATTGTTTGGAAATTTTGTATCATAGTTTTATTGTTTTTCTCTTTAAAATAAAAAAGTCCCTATAATAAAGATATTGACTTTATTTAAAGGACCAGTGATTCATTAATTTAACATGATTTCAATAAGACTAAGCATAAATTTTCATTTGGAACTAGACAAATTGATTTTGATATTCACTGCAAAAATTATTAGCAAAATTCAGAAAATAAAGATTTATGATTGGAAATTAACCCTATAAGAAAATAAAACATTATTATAAAGTTGGAGTGTTAAAAACAATATATGATGCAATAAATAAATTCTATATGAAAATTTCTAGAAAGATACACATGTATATTCATATATATTCAGAAATATATTAATAGATCTGTTGTGAAATAAAAGGAAGGTTGTGAAATAAAAGGAAGGTTGTGAAATAAAAGGAAGATGCTCAAAAGTAAAGAGCAACTGGGGTGAGTGAAAAGAGAAAGGAAAGAAAGGGAAATTATGTATGTATAAAGGGAAATTACATGGGTATGTATATACAGGATAGTCAACGTAGATGTACTACTGACTTCTATTGCTTTACTAAAAGGAATAGTTAATAATTAGTTGATCAATCCTGCATGTCTTTATTTGTTCTCCTGAGTAACCACTTTGAAAATATCAATACATAATACAACAACCGTTGTTAATTTCCTACTACTTTGTCTATAACTCTGTGTTGCTTGTATTGTTGTTATGTTATTTTGTAAGTGCATGTCTGTCTGTTAGTGTTTTCCTTATTTTATTTTTATAATAAATTTTAAAAAGAAATAAATAAAAAGAGAGCTTTATAAATTTCCTAAATAAGTTATACCTTTCATTCATTCAACCAATATTTATTGAGCAACAACTATCTTCCAGGCATGCTTTAGACACTGTAACACAGCAATGAACCAAATAGATAACATTCTCTTCCTGCATAAAAGTTACCTTTCGTTTAATAAACAGAAATCAATAATGTTCATGTACATCTGCCAAAATAATAAATACACCTATTTTCAAAGATAGCATTACATCTTCAGTAGGATAAGGAGTTAATAGAAAAAAGTTCTAGTCCTTTATGACGAAAATGATAAAATATATTAAAACATGAGAAGATATGAACAAATGAAATATCCATGTTCCGGGACTAGAACACTGCATGTTCAACACATGTTAATTCATGGTAAATTAAACCACAAATTTCATCTGTAACTGCCAAAAAGTTTTCCATTAGGTTTTTTCACAGACTGAAAAGCTGATGTGAGCATTTATGAAGTGTGCAGCAGATTATTCATGGCATTTCTTACATATAGTCTCAGCCATATTCGCTTTGGGCAGCTTTGTCAATAGAAACTAGAATATTCAAAGGCATTTATCCTAGACTATCTATGCTGGTGTAACAAAATTTGAGACTAGGTCATATATAAACACCAAAAATTTATTCCTCACAATTTTGGAGCCTGCAATTCCAATATTAAGGCATCCGAATCTTCTTTCTGGTCAAAGTGTTGCATTTACTTCCAAAATGGCACCATATTGTTGCATCCTCTAAAGAGATGAATGCTGTATCTCCACGTAGGGATATAGCTTGATGATTCTTTATTCATATAGGAGGCAATAAATTTAGATCACTACTCCATGTCACGTATGATGATAAATTCTAAATGGATCAAAAGTAAATGTAAAATTACAAAACTCTGATATCTTCATTGTTACTGTCTCAGAGTACAAATGCATTTCTTAAGTGATTGGACCATTAACCAGATCTAGGTTGTTGCAACCCACACAAACCAGACCAAACCATCTGACACAAGAAGGAATTTTATTATAGTGGAGGAAGGAAAAGCAGGGCTACCCAGAGGACCAGAACAGCCACGAGCTCTGCAAAATGTGGGGTTTTTAAGGCTTTTTTTTTCTTTTTGGGAGGGAGTTCACAGGCTGGAACAGCCATGACTGCTGACCAGCAGAACATGTAGTCCCTGTCCAGCCATATAATGGCAGGGTT
>PVLD010027623.1:0-20488 GCA_004027595.1 Dinomys branickii | reverse complement strand
GAAAGACAGTTTTGAGAACTTTGTAGGCAAGTGGTCAAAACTGGAGTCCATACTCATAAGTGAAATAAATCAGCGATACATGTGCAGGCAACGCATTGTATCACTGGTGTAAGAACCCGAGCGTGGGAATATAAACTAAGAGACATGAAGGAAATCTGTTCAAAAACAAAGAACAGATGGGACGAGGGAAAGGAGAAAATAAAGAGGCAAAAATGTATGTATGTATATGTGTAGATACATATGTGCAGGAGGGCTAACATGGTTCTACTATTGTATTATATCACTTAATGCTAAGGAATTATTGATGACGGGTTATTTTATCAATCTTGTATGTCTGTGTGTGTTATCCTGAACACACACTTCGAAGATATCAATATGCAAAGCAGCAACTATTGTTGGGATTTTTTTTTTGTCTTTGGTTTTTTGTTTTTTGTGTTTTTCTGTTGTTGAGATGATTAATTGTCTGACCAATTTTGCATGTCTGTATCTGTGTTCAAGTATATACACTTTGAACATACCAATAGGTAAAGCAACAACCATTGTTGAGTCCGTGTCACCTTGTCTGTAAATCAGTTTTATTTGTCCTATTTCTTACGTTAATTTGTGTCTGTTTGTTAATATGTTTTTGTGCTTTTATTTTTTTTTCTTTTTTTTTTCTTTTTTTTTGCGGTACTGGGGATCGAACTCAGGACCCTGCGCTTGCTAGGCAAGCGCTTATTCCACTGAGCTATATCCCCAGCCCCCGTGCTTTTATTTTTTAAAATAAAAAAAAAGGACAAGCTTATTTTGGCACAGGTTACAGTCCGTGGTCTGCCTACCTCAAGGTACTAACAATGTGGCAGAGGGTCACGGCAGAGAGAAGCTGTTCACTTCATGCCAGCCAGGAGAAAGAGAGGGAAGGCAGGAGCTGGGGAGGAAAACACACCCTTCCAGTCACACCCAAGCCACCCACTTCTTCTAACTAGGTACTTCCTCCTTATGGGAAGTCAGCCACAGCACCCAGGGTCCAATCCTCTTCACCACCTATGCACACAGTAGCCTTTGGGCGCTTTCTCCATATAAACCATAACAGAGCCAAGAGGATTCACTGACAAATTTAATACACAATTAGATGGAAAGGGAGGATCAAGGATGAATGCAGATTTTGCAGCATTTCCTTAATTAATGACGGGGATCTGTGTACTACAAAAGATGTGTTGGAAGAGACAGTCTGGGGAGGAGACAAGGTAAGAACACCACACTTTCTCTGTGTCATGAATCTGAGCATGAATCCATTGAATTCATTGGATGCTTCACCTCATCTTTTCTCACAGGTCTGCATTCATGGGAGTCAGACGCGACTGGTGTCTCAGCTGAGGGCTCAAATGAGGACACAACATTTTCTAAGCTCATTTCAATGGTGGAGGCAAGATTTAGGTCTCTGAGAACTACTGCAGTAAAAATTCAGCTCCTTGCTAACTACTGAATGACAGCTGTCCTCAATGTACTGCCTATATGAGTGCCTGGAAAAGGCAGTTTAAAGCAAAGGGAAAATCTGCAGGTGAGATGGAGCCACAGACTCTCTGGACTGCATCAAGAAAGGGCCATTCAGTCTCCTCCACTGTATTGTCTCTGTGAGAAGCAAGATGCAGGTTTGCCAACACTAGGGGAAGGAAATTACACAATTAACTAAATATAGGAGTCAGGGATTACAGTGGTTTCTCTTAGAAGACTGCTTAACACAAAGATCCACCTGTGGTTTTTTAACACTTTTTAAGAGAGAATTTTAAAAAAACAATTTTTCCTTTTCATTTTTTCCTTCAATATTATCCCCTTCAGAGGCATCTCCTCTACCTCATTTACCATTTCCTCCAGACGGAAATCGGCAGTATCTTCCAGTCTTTATTAATACAGGCAATGCGCTGAGTAATATTTTTGTGTGATGAGAGGGACTACCCGTAGAACACATGACTATTTTTACACAAATGTATGTACCTTGCTCTTAGGCATTCTTGATATTTGTACAAAATACAATATCTTTTTTAACTTTATACTCTTCCCTCAAATTCATGTTTTCTGTTTCTGTCCTGTTTAAGCGTGTTTTAATCACATCAATTTGTACTTAGCTTATTTTATTTGATTGATTGGTTTTCATCATAATTGGTGAGCTTCATCCACTAACATGTACGTGAGGCCTTCTTTCTACCATCTGAATTCTTACTTTCAAGTTGTGCTTAGTTTATCATCTCTTCTCCTTTTCCTTCAATAGTTAGACTTACAAGGATAGAGATACAGCTCAGAGGTACAAACACCTTCCTAGCAAGCACAAGGTCCTGAGTTCAATTCTCAGTATCCAAAAAAAACAAAAAAAAAAAAAAATAGACTTGCAATAGTTAGTCTTGCAAGTTTTTTGAAATGTTACATCTCTAACTTACTGAGAAAACCTCACAAACACACAGAAAAAATTAAGACTAGGCAACTTAAATCTCTTGAATGTTGGTTTTCAAATACACTAGCTTAAAATATACTTATGCGAATCCTTGGGCCTCAGGATCAGAAATCATTTTCCTCCAGAAGTCAACATTCTAGGTGTCTTCTGAGTAGATTAAATACAAATAATTCCTGACAGAGGGTAACATACAAAACTGACTGGTACAATTTACCTTTTGTTTCATATTATCTGTGTTCATTTAATCTACTAATATTTTTATTACCAATTCTTTTAATTTTTGTTACACATGTTTGCAGTGCATAAGGATTGCACTCTTTGCAGAGAGCTGGTTCAGGCACATAACGCGTCTTCACTCTCCTCTCATCCCTCCCCCCACCCCTCTCTCTATCTCTGTGTACCCCTTCCTCTTGCAAGGGTTCTACCACCTGGTTTTCTGTATCTATCTTTTATTTTTCTCTTTCTTTGTATTTTGTGTTTGTCATATAAGAGAACCACTCAATATTTAAGCTGGTGTGTCTGATTTATTTCGCTTAACATTATGGCCTAAAGGTGCATCCATTTTGCTGCAAATTACTCAAGTTAATCCTTTTCATGGTAGAGTAGTACTCCACTGTATATAAATACCATGTTTTATTTAGTCAGTCACCACTGATACACATTTAGGCTGTTTCTGAGATTTAGTTATTATTAGTTGTGCCATTATAAACATGAGTATGCATGTATCTCTATAATATTATATCTTTAATTCTTTTGGGAAGAAACCTAGATGAGGGATGCATGGCTCCAATGAAATTTCTATTTGTAGTTTTTAAGGAATGTCCGTACTGATTTATCATTGTACTAGTTTACATTACCATCAACAGTGTAGGAGAGTTCTCCCCCCACCCCGACCCTGCAGTCCTGGCAGCGCTGGTTATTTGATCTCTTCATGACAGCCATTTTTCCTGAAGCGGGGTGAGGTGGCAGTGCCTTTCCAACTTGCATTTCTGTCATGGCCAGAGATGTTAAAATGTTAACAGATTTTTTGAGGTCTTTCTTTTTTTTATTAATTGAGTTTATTGGTACATTTTAGGTACACATAATGAGCACATTCATCGTAAGTAATTTGTACCTTTACATGATGTAACTTTTTTCCTATTCCCCATCCTCCCTTCAACCCCTCTTCCCCTCATTCGCAAAAGCTTTGTTTTAATTTTGTCCTGCTTTTCTTCTTTTTTCTTTTCCCTTCTTTCCTTTCCTAGTTCCCCTTCCCATTTGCACATTTTCTTCCTGTTTCACAATATCTGTTATATGTTTTGGTCCTTATTTACACTTTCAGTTTGTCACACCAGAGAAACAATGTGGTTTTTATTCATGTGTGTCCAATTTACTGCACTTAATATTATGGTCTCAAGGTGCATCCTTTTACCTAGAAATGTTTCAAGGTTATCTTTCTTTTGCTAAGTAGTACTCCATTGTATAAAAATAACACATCTTCTTTGTCTGTTCACCAGTTGATGGGTATTTGGCTATTAGAAATTGTGCCACTGTAAACATGGGTGTGTACATATCACTGTGTTATGATGCTTGTAATTCCTTCAGGAAGATGCCAAGAAAGGGAATAGTCGGATTGTGTGGAACCTCTAGTCCTTATTTTTTAAAAAATTTGAGCTCTTTCTATATTCTAAACATTAGCCCTGTTGCCATTTTACAAGTTGTCACTTCACCCTGTTGGTTTCCTTTGCTGTGCAGACTTTTTTTTTTATTTTAAAGAAAATAGTACAAAAATAAGAACAAAATACAAACAACACAAAGCAAGGACATTAGGCATTATATAGGGTTTCAAACCAAATGATAGGGATTAACGGCTGTTATATTACATATTGTTATCTTCAATGAAGTTGCTCAGATTACCAGATGTAAGAGTAGAAGATTGATCAAATCATTAAAGAGAATAAGAAAATAATAATTTAAAAGAACATTAGAGACAATACATAGTAGCACTAGGCAGGATTGTAGGGATTCACCATTGGTTGTTATACTGCAAATTGTCATCACATAAATTGCTCAGATTACCAGATACAAGCATGCAAAATTGGTCAAATAGTAGGAAAAAAACCTTTTAAACATTAACTGTTCCCAGCAAACCATCAGACACCAACAGCACAGTTGTACCACTCATCCATATATATATTATTTTTATATATCTGTATGTATGTATATATATGTATACATACATATATATATTTTCCCTTAGTACTTTTTCTTCTTTCCTTCATCCCAGTTGCTCCTTCCTTTGAGCAGTTTCTTTACCTTTCTTATTATCTGTGGCACATTTTGGGTTGTATTTACTCTTTCATGTTCTTACACCAGGAAGACAATATGATGCTTACACATGTGAGTCCAATTTATTTCACTTACGAGTATGGTCTCTAGTTATATCTATTTACCTATAAAAGTCCCGAGTTTATCTTTCTTTATAGCTGAGTAATACTCTATTACATAGAAATACCACATATTTTCTATCCATTCCTCCGTTGATGGGCGTTTGCGTTGTTTCCAAGATTTAGCTATGACAAATTGCACTGCTATAAACATGGGTGCACATATATTGCTGTGGAACGATGCTTTTAATTCTGGAAAAATACCCAGAAGGGGAATAGCTATGTTAAGTGAGACTTCCAATCCTAGTTTTGTGAGGAATCTCCAGACTGATTTCCACAGTGGTTTCACCAATCAGTACTCCCACCAGCAGTGCAGAAGTGTTCCTTTTCCCCCACAGCCTCTCCAGCATTTGTTATTCAGTAATTTCTTAATGATAGCCATTCTTTGTGGGCTGAGATAAAATCTCAGTATTGTTTTAATTTGCATTTCTCAAATAACTAATGATATTGAACACTTTTTCATATATTTGTTCGCCATTAGTATTTCTTCATCTGAGAAGTATGTGCTCATCTCAGATGCCCATTTTTGGATTGGGTCTTTGAATTTTGGGGGCCTGATTTGTTTTAATTCTTTATATGTTCTAAATAGGAGTCCTTTGTCTGAGGGGCAGTTGGATAAAACTTTTTCCCAATTTGTGGGGTTTCTTTTTACTCTGTCAGTGACTTCTTTTGATATGCAGAAACTTTCCAATAAGATGAGATCCCAGTTGATGATTCTTTGTAGTATTTCCGATGCAGTTTGGTTTTTGTTCATGAACTCTCTGCCTACCTCTATGTCTTTGAGAGTTTTACCTACTTTCTCTTCCAGTAGATTTAGTGTTTCTGTTTTGGTATTTAGATCTTTGATCCATTTTGACTCTAGTTTAGTGCATGGTAATACACATGGTCTAGACTATGTACATAGACTAATTTGGCATGTGGAAAGCCAGTTTTTCCAGCACCGTTTGTTAAAGAGGCTATCTTTCTTCGAGTGAACATGTTTGGCCCCTTTGTCAAAAATAAGGTGGCTGAGTGTGTTTGTAGCTGTATCTGCATGTTCTAATCTGTTCCATTGACCTTTAGGTCTGTTTTTTGCCAGTACCATGCTGATTTCAACACAGTCGGCTTGTAGTATAATTTCAAGTCAGGGATTGTGATGCCTCCTACCTTTCCTTTGTTTCCCAGGATTGATTTTGCTATTCTAGGACTCTTCTGGTTCCAGATAAATTTTAAGAATGTTTTGTCTAGATCTGTGAGGTATACTAGTGGAATTTTAATGGGGATTGCATCGAATCTGTATAACAATTTGGGAGTATGGCCATTTTCACAATGTTGGTTCTTCCTACCCATGAGCAAAGAGTATCTTTCCATTTTCTGAAATCCTCTTCGATTTCTTTTTTCAGAGTACCGTAATTTTCACTGTATAGATCTTTTACTCCTTTTGTTAGATTGATTCCTAAGTATTACATTTTTTTAGATGCTATTATGAAAGGTGTGGTCTGCTTGTCATTTGTATACAGGAATGCTATTGATTTTTGAGCATTGACTTCGCATCCAGCTATGCTACTGAATTTGATTATTAAATCTATAAACCTTTTGGTGGAGTTTTTGGGGTCTTCTATGTAAAGTATCATGTCATCAGTGAATAATGATAATTTCACTTTTTCTTTTCCTATTCTTATTCCTCTTATTTCTCTCTCTTGTCTAATTGCTCTGGCTAATATTTCCAGAACTATGTTAAATAGAAGTGGTGACAGTGGACATTTTTGTCTTGTTCCTGACTTTAAAGGGAAAGCTTTCAGTTTTTGACCATTTAGAGTGACATTAGCTATTGGTTTTCATAGATGGCTTTTATCAGATTGAGGTAAAGTCCTGTAGGGTTTTTATCATGAATAAGTGAACTTTCTGAAAAGCTTTTTCTGCATCAATTGAGATGATCATGTGATTTTTGTCTTTGGCTCTATTGATGTGGTAGATAATATTAATTGATTTGCGTATATTGAACCAACCCTGCATTCCTGAGATGAATCCCACTTGGTCATGGTGTATAATCTTCTTAATGATTTGCTGCAGTATGTTTTGCTAGTATTTTATTGAAAATTTTTGCATCTATGTTCATTAGGGAGATTGGCCTACAGTTCTCTTTCTTGTCTGGGTCTTTCTCTGGTTTTGGTATCAGGATACTTGCCTCCAGGAATGAGTGGGGAGAATTCCTTCCTTTTCAATTTCCTTAAAGAGTTTGACAGATATTGATGTTAAATCTTCTCTAAATTTCTTGTAGAATTCAGCTGTAAATCCATCAGGACCTGGGCTTTTCTTTTTTTTTTTTTTTTTTTTTTTGCAGTACTGGGGATTGAACTCAGGACCCTGCGCTTGCTAGGCAAGCGCTTATTCCACTGAGCTATATCCCCAGCCCCTGGGCTTTTCTTCATTGGTAAGTTTTTTTATTACATTTTCAATTTCACTTGCTGAGATAGGGTTATTCAGCATTTTTCTATCTTCTTCATTCAGCTTTAGTAGTTCATATGTATCAAGAAATCTGTCCATTTCCTCTATGTTATCCATCCTGTGAGAGTAAAGATTTTCAAAGTAGGTACTGATGATCTTCTGAATTTCTACAGGATCTGTAGTGATTTCATCTCTTTCATTCCTTATTGTATGTATTTCAGTTCTTTCTTTCCTCTGTTTAATGAGGTTGGCTAGGGGTTTATCAATTTTATTTATTTTTTCAAAGAACCAACTCTCTGACTGATTAATTCTTTATATATTTTTTAGTCTCCATTGCATTAATTTCTGCCCTGAGCTTTGTAATTTCATGCCTTCTCTGGGCTTTTGGGTTTTTTCTTCTTTTTCTAGAAGCTTGAGGTGTAGCACAAGATTGTTGATTTGTACTCATTCTGTTTTCCTAAGGTAGGAATTCACTGCTATAAATTTCCCTCCAAGGACTGCTTTCATTGCATCCCACATATTCCTGTAAGTTGTGTCTACATTTTCATTTGATTGTACATAGTGTTTAATTTCTTCTTTGATTCCATCTCTGACCCATTGATTGTTCAGGAGGGTGCTGTTTAATTTGCATGTATTTATGGAGTTCTTGCAATTTCCTTTGCCACTAATTTCCAGTTTCATTGCACTGTGGTCCAATAGTATGCATGAGATAATTTCAACTCCTTTGCATTTCCTTAAGCATGTTCTATGTGCTAGCATATGGTCTATTTTAGAGAATATCCAATGTTCAGCTGAGAAGAATGTGTATTCTGGTGGTGTTGTGTGGAACACTCTGTACAGGTCTACTAACTCCATTTGTTCACATGTTTGGTTTAGCTCTGTTATTTCTTTGCTAAATTTTTGTCTAGTTGATCTATCTCCTTGTGATAATGGGGTATTGAATTCTCCTGTTATGATTGTGTTGGTGCTTATTTCATTTTTCATGTCTGTTAAAATTTGTCTTATATATTGGGGTGCTCCCATGTTTGGTGTATAGATGTTTATGATTGCTACCTCTTCCTCTTGTAGTTTTCCACTCACAAGTATGTAGCAACCTTCTTTATCTCTTTTAGTAGTTCTTGGTTTGAAGTTCCCTTTGTCTGCAAACAGAATAACAACACCCGCTTTTTTTGGGGGGGGGGTACCTGTCTCATGGAGTATTGTTTTCCATCCTTTGATTTTCAGTCTATGAATTTCCTTTTGAGTTAAATGTGTTTCCTATATATAGCATATTGTTGGATTTTGTTTCTTGATCCAATCTGCCAGTCTACTTCTTTTGGTTGGTGAATTGAGTCCATTTACATTAACAGTTATAAGTGATATGTATTGGCTTATCTTTGTCACGTTGTTTTCCTCCTGGTGGTTTCTCTTGTTTCTCTGTTTAATTGCTTGCTCCGCTTGGTGTTTCCTTGCTGTTGTTCTTAAAGTTGTGGTCTTTTTTGTATCTTTCTAGAATATCTTTTAGAACTCTTCGTAGGGTTGGTTTGGCACTCATGAAGTTCTTCAGTTGATCTTTATCATGGAAATATTTTATTTCTCCATTAATTTTGAAGGATAGTTTTGCAGGATACATCAATCTGGGTTAGAAGTTGTTTTCTTTCAGGACCTGCAATATTTCACTCCAACGTCTTCTTGACTTGATGGTTTGTGTTAAGAAATCTGCCATGATTCTGATGGGCTTTCTTTTTAGGTGATCTGTTCCTTTTCTCTCAAGGCTTTTAATATTCTGTTCTTTTGTTGAATTTCTGGGATCTTGATCACTATATGTGTGGGTGTAGATTTATTTTCGTTATGGGTAGTTGGAGTTCTATATGCTTCACTTACCTGGACAGCCAATTCTTTTTCCATGCTTGGAAAATTTTCTGCTATTACTTCTACAAATAGTTTTTTTATATCATTTGTGCTGACACCTGCTGCTTCATTCATACCTATCAATCTTACATTGTTTTTCTTTGCTTCATCTTGCAGCTATTGAATTGTTATTTCTTGGTTTCTTGTTATTTTTAAAAGATCCTTCCTTTCATGGTCGTTCACGGCAATGATGTCTTCACGGTCTGAAAGTCTATCTTAAGCTTCATTCTAGTAATTTTGCCAGCTTTCAATAGAAGTTTTAATTTCCTGGATATTTGTTTGAATCTGATTCATGCATTCTTGTTGTTTCCTATACTATTCATTCAAGGTGTCCATTAATTTACTATGCTCCTCTATTTTTTCCGTATCTTCTTTAGATGTGCTAAGTAATTCTTTCATTATTATTGTCATTTCTTTTTTTACCTCAGACATTATTTCAGATCTGGTCTCCTCTATGGCCTGATGGAGTTGTTTCTTTACTTCAGCTGCTATCATTTCGGAAATTTCAGGTGTATGATTTCCAAGCTCGTCTGTGTCAATCTCTCCTGGGCTTATTTGGGAGGGGTAGAGGTCTGAGATTGCAATTTGTTCCTTTTGTCATTTTCAGAGATGCAGAGGTTCCCTGGAGCTCAGCCTCATTCCCAGGATGATGTTGTAGTAGTGGGAACAAGGACCCAAATGTCCCTCATGCTTGGTGTGACTCCCTCAATGGTGTGTGTATGCGGGCAGGGTGTGATCTCCCATGCTCCCACAGTTGTCTGTGGCTCAGCTTGGCTCCCACTCAGGGATTCCCAAAGCTGCCCAGGTTTCAGCCCTGTTTCCACTGGGGTGTAGTAGTGAGTGGGTGATGGTCACCATGTCTCTATACACTATCAATACCCTGCCCGATTCCCACACCAGGAGAGGGGTAAGTGTGCAGTCACTGAGTCCTCTGAAGCTGTCTGGGTTTCAGCTTAGCTCTCCTGAGGGTGCAGGCTGGGGGCAGGGAGGAGCAGCCCAGACCCTTGAGGTTGTCTGGGGCTCCCCTTGGCTCCCAAGCTGGTGGGGCAGAGGTGGGGCTGACTCATCAGAGTTCTCACAGCTGTCCAAGGTGCAGCCTCACTCCGACGGGGGAGGGAGGAAGAGGGGAGGGGTGGGGAGTGGACCCCAGGCCCCTAGAGCTGTCCAGGTTTCTGCCTGGTCCCAAGCTGGTATGTGGGGGGCGGCAGCAGCTCATCGGAGTTCCCCACAGCAGTCTAAGGTGCAGCTCAGCTCCAATGGGGGAAGGAGGGTGGATGGAGGAGGGGAGGGGCAAAGAGTATACCCCAGGCCCCTAGAGCTGTCCGGGTTTCTGCCTGGTCCCATGATCATGTGTGGGGGCGGCAGCAGCTCACTGGAGTTCCTGAAGCAGTCCAAGGCTCAGCTCAGCTCACCTGTGCAGACTTTTTAATTTGATATGATCCCATGTGTTGATTCTTGATGATACTTCTTGTGCAGTTGTTCTATTTGGAAAATCCTTGCCTATGTCTTTAAGATGTTTACCTAGTTATCTTTGAATAGATTCTTTCTCTATTAATCATTCTTGGCAAATGTATGGCACACCTGCCACAGCAAGCTGTTTATCATTGACAACTGCAAGTTTCACCATCACTATTTAGATCTCTGATCCATTTTTATTTTAGTTAGAACAATGTGAGAGATGTGGTTCTAGATTCAATCTTCTGAATATAGTCGTTTTTCCCAGAACCATTTACTAAAGAACTATCTCTCCTGCAGTGTATGATTTTGGCCCCTTTGTCAAAGATCAAATATCTCAGTGTGCTGAGAATTGTTTCTGCACCCACCATTCGGATTCATTGAGCTACATGTTTGTTTTTGTGCCAGTATCATGTTGTTTTTACCACTGTAGCTTTGTGACACAACTTAGGTCCGGGACTGTGATGCCTCCTGCTTTGCTCTTGGAATGCTTTTGCTATTTTGCTATTTTTGGTTCATGCTGCGATGACTCCATATGCTAATCAATAAATGTAATAAATAGCATAAACACAAGAGAGACAAAAATCACATGATCATCTCAGTAGACATAGAAAAAAGCCTTTGACACAATACATCATTCATTCATGATAAAAAAGAAACTGAAGAAAGTAAATATAGAAGGACCTCATCTCAATCTGATAAAAGTAAAGTTTCGTAGTTGTCTTAAACAATTAATCTCTTCCCCAAATGCCTCTTGATTAAACCCTCTCAAATATGGTGGACACAACATCAGATTTCTTCTCCAACTCTAGCCCGGGATAGGGAAGGGATTGTCTAAGAATAAAACTGCATGCTGTTTTGCAGTTTATAATCACTATAGGATTTTCTTGGCACTAGAGCTGTTGACTTAGTGCTCTCTTTCTCCTAGAGCTGCATACCCTCCCTGGGGTTACTTTATATTTGCAGAGACAGCTCTCCCGACCCAGGAGTGAGTGTGTGCTTTCAGACTATTTCATTTTTTCCTCTGTGTTGTGCTACATTTTCTCCACTTCAATGTAGTTTCCAGTTTTCTTGTCTGCTCGCACCCAATTCCTAGAGATCTTTTTTTTTTTCTTCACCAAGTTGTTGTTTTGCAGGTATACTGATTCCAGGTTTTAGAGAGGTTGTATTTTACTGTTCCTGGGTTCCTGAAAGAGCCTTCCCTTTTCCAATTATACAGAATTCTTAGTTTTATTATCACCCTTTGCATATATATGGGAATATATTCAGAAACGTGCAATATCAGTGTGCGCCATCATTTATGGTAGTATCTGTTTAAAATTTGAAATACTAGGGGCACTATGAATTCACAAAGGATTTAGAGGATCGTCCTGAGTTTGAGGCCGTCCTGGGCTACATAGTGAGTTCAAGGCCAGCTTGGAATACATAGCAAGACTCTGTCTTGAAAATAAAACAAAAATGTTTATCTCCAGTGAAGCAAGAGCTAGATGGTAGCAGGATAACCAACACCTTTAGTGATCTTGCCCACCCCACTGCAGAAACATATATTTTAATAGATGTTCACAAAACTACCTTTATGAGAGCTAAAAACCCAGATGAAAGATCATAGCACCTGATTTTAGCATAGTAAGGGGAGATATAGCATAGAAGACAGTAAGGAAAGAGTTGACCCTGATCTCCTCCTCCAACTCCAAGCAGTGCAGCTAGAGAGAGACAATTCCCACTTGGATGAGCAAGACAGAATTAAGTGTACCTTAAGGGTTGGAAACTAGTACCAGACCTACCATGATGAAACCCAGTACCAGGCAGAATCCTACAGCTTCTACCCCAAGGCAATGCCTTCGGACCAATCTCTGAAACTGAGTTAGCCTGGCATCACTCTCTTTCAGCCTTTGGTAGTACAGTGTGGATACCACGGGTAGCACACCCTGGAGAATCATTGTCAGTTCGGGGAAAATAAGTTTCAATTAGTTGCTTAGGAGCCCAGTCAGTGTCTCTACTGGGAGGCCGAGTACCAGATGGAAACTAGTGGCCCCTGACCACGGCCTCTGACTGTGAATGAATGAGTTAACTGGAACTGCTTCCACACCACACAGAGACTTGCAGGGATGGACTACCCATTTTAAGGATTCCTTTGGTTTATCCTAAACAATGTACTACCTGCATATTCCCCACAAACTGGAGCTTTTCTTATCTTTACAATCCAGGTTAAATTGCTATCATGTAAAACTAGTTTGTTATAAGAAAAGTATTTGGTAAGATTTATGGTGACCACAAAGCAGAAACCTATAAATAGATACACAAAAATTATAAGCATGAAATCAAACCACACTGCTAAAGGAGATCACTCAACCACAGAGGAATACTAGAAGAAAGGAAGGAAGGAAGAAAGAAAATACAATTAAAGTAAATAATATGGCAGTAATTATGTGTGCATAATTATCTTAAATGTAAACAGAATAAATTCTTATTTAAAAGGCAGAAAGTGATTAGTGGCAGGGTAAGGGGAACAAGACCAAATTACATGCTATGTACAAGAAACTCACTTCAGGGCTCAGGATATAGCGCAATGGCACAGGCACCTGCGTGGCAAATGCAAAGTCCTAAGTTCAATTCCCAGTACCAAATAAAAAAGAAAAGAAAAGAAATTCACTTCAAGGGAAAGAAACTACTTAAAAGGAAACAACAGCTGGGATGAGGGAAAGGAGAAAAGAAAGGAGGAAGGTGGTATACACACACACACACACACACACACACACACACACAAATAGCTAAGATAATCGTACTACTAATTTCTATTGGTTTACTGACAGGAACAGTTAATGCTTAATTATTATATCAATTTTGCATGCCTATAGCTGATGATTTGAACAACTACTTTGAGGACAACAATATGCAATATAACAACCATTGTTATTTCCTATCATCTTGTTTTGATATTCTGTAGTTTTTAATGTTTTTTTATTTTCTGTAAAATAAAAAAAATTCACTTCATCAAGAACATAAATACACTGAAGGTAAATGATGGAAAAAGGTAATCCACTCAATGAATAAAAAAAGGGCAGGAATATCCATATTTTTATGAGACTTTAAATCAGGAGCAGTAAAAGGAGCCAGGAAAGTCATTTAATAATGATAAAAGAGTCAATGTAGCAAGAGGAAATAGCAACTGTAAATATATATATGGACCCAAATACTGGAGAGCAGCTAAATGTATAAAGCAACTATCAATTGAACTAAAAGACCAATTTCTTTAAAATTATGAGATTTTAACACCCCATTTTCAGCCTATTTTGCACGTGAGTGAACTAGAAAGACAAAAGCAAGCCAAACTCAAAAGTGTAAGAAAAAAAATAAAGATCTGAGCAGAAACAAAGAATAAACCAATCTAAAAGACCAATGAATGAAGAGTTTATTTTTTAAAAAATAAAGAAAATTGAAAGACCTTTCCATAGATTAAGAAAAACAGAAGACGAATAAAATCAGAGCTAAAAAGGGGGATATTACAACTGATATCACAAAAATACAAATAGCTAGAGGCAATTACAAATAATCATGGACAAACAAGTTTATAAAAATAAAAAGATACTAAAAATCCCTGGACACCAACTAGACCAGCACTGAGTCATGAAGAAATCATTAAGAGGAGGGGCTGGGGATATAGCTCAGTGGAATAAGTGCCTGCCTAGCAAGCGCAGGGTCTTGAGTTCGATCCCCAGTACCGCCAAAAAAAAAAAAAAAAAGAAATCATTAAGCAAGGTGTGGTGGCCCGTGCTAATAACCCCAGTACCTGGGAGGCTGAGGCAGGAAGATCACCATGAATTTGATGCAGCCTGGACTACAGAGGGAGTTTAAGGCCAGACTGAACTACATAGTGAGACCCTGTCTCAAAAATATTTTTAAAAATATGTAGAAAACCTGAAAAGACAAAAACAAATAACAACAATGAATCAAAATAAAAAGGCTCATCAAAGAGAAGCCCAGGACCAGTTAGATTCACTGCTGAATTTTACCAATTAAATGAAGATTAATAGCAATACTTATTTACTTATTCAAAAAAGTTGAAGAAGAAGGAATTCATCCAGATTTATTTTTATTTAGAGAGCATTACTCTGATGCCCAAACCAGATAAGGACACAAAAATGAAGAAAGCAACAGGTAAATATCCCTGATGAATACTAGCAAACTGAACCCAACAGTACATTGAAAACATTGTTCACCATGATCAAGTGGGATTCATCCCAGAGATGCCAGGATATATTAACATATGTAAATCAATAAACATAATACACCATATCCACAGGATGATAGACCAAAATGTATGATTATTTCAATAAACACAAAAAATTTGGTAAAATTCAACATTATCTCATAATAAAAAAAATACTCTTCCCAAAGCAAGTAAAGGGAAAAGAACACATCTCAACATAATAAAAACTCTATATAATAAGCCAATAGCTAACATACTGAATGGAAAAATGTCAAAAGCTTTCTATCTAAGGTCTTGAATTCAGTACTCTTATTCAGCACAGTTCTGGAAGTTCCAACCAGAGCAACCAGGGAAGAGAAGAAAATAAATGGCATCCAAGTTGGAAAGGAAAAAATCATATTGCTGCTATTTTCTTATACATAAAAAACCCCAAAGACTCCACCAACATAGTACTAGAACTGTACTAGAACTAATGAACAGGTTCAGCAAAGTTGAAACATAAAAATCAATAGTGTTTCTATATGCCACTAGGGAATTATCTGTTAAAAAAAAAAAAAACATGAAACCAGTCCCATTTTTAAAAGCTACCCCCCAAAAAATCCTAGTAATAAATTTAACCAAGAGATGAAGGATCTCTGTAATGAAAACACTGATGAAAGAAATTAGGTAGGATCCCCTCAGAAATGGAAAGACATCTCAAATTCACGGATTGGAAGAATCAGTGTTCATACTGCCCAAGGCAATTCTCAGACTCAGTGTAACCCTATCAAAGCTCCAATACATTCTTCAAGGACAATGAAAAAATCCTAAAATGTATGTGGAAACACACCACACACACACACACACACACACACACACACACACACACACACACACACACCTCAACAGCTAAAGCCATCTAGAGTGGAAAGAACAAAGCAGGAGGCACAACGTTATCTGGATTTAAAACATACTGCAAAACTATAGTAATCAAAAGAGCATACTTGGCCAAACATGGTGGCACACGCCTGTAATCCCAGCACTCGGGAGGCTGACACAGAAGAATCACCATTCGTTAGAGGACAGCCTAGGCTACAGATTGAGTTCAAACCCAGGCCAAATTACAGACCAAGATCCTATCTCAAAAAGACAAAAAAAATAAAATTAAAAGAGCATGCCATGGAATACAAAACAGAAAATGAAAAAGAACAGAGAGTTTAGAAGTAATCTGCATGTCTGATGTATGTGCTCCAAAGCAAGCACAATAATCCACACATCTAAAGCCACCACATTATTCACAAAAGTGCTAAGAACATGCACTGGGGAATATTCAACAAATGGTCTGGGAAACTGTACATCCACATACAGCAGAATGACTTTAGTCCCTGATTTCTCTCTGTTCAAAAACAGCACAAAATGTATTAATGACTTAAAGTAAGACCTGACACTTAAAAACTACTAGTAGAAAATATAAAGGAAATGCTTCAGGACATTGGAATGTGCAGGGATATTTTTAGACAATACTCTAAAACATAAACAAAAGAGAAAATAAACCAAAAACTTATATCAAACTGAAAAAAAACTTTGCACAGAAGGGAAATAACAGAGTAAAGAGACAAACTACAGAATGAGATAAGATATTTACATCTGACATGGGATTATTTTCCAGAATATTAACTCAACTCAATGACAAAAGTACAAATAGTAATAATAATAACCCAATTAAAAATGGATAATAGATCTAAATAAACATCTCCCAAAAGAAGACAAACAAATGATCAACAGGTGCACGAAAAAAATTTCAACATTGCTCCTTATTCAGGAAATGCAAATCAAACCCACTATGAAATATCACCTCACAATTATGATAGCTATTACCAAAAAGATAAAACATGACAAGTGCTTGTAAGTATGTATGGAAAAGGGAACCTTTACACATTATTTGTGGAAATACAAATTAGTAAGTTATTATGGGAAAACAATACACAAATTTCTCAAAAAATTAATGTTACCATGTGATCCAGCAATCTCATTACTGAGCATACATAGAAAGGAAATGAAATTATGATGTTGACTAAGCATGTGCACAACCATATTTATTACACAACTACTCACATTAACCAAGAGTGTAAACAATTTAAGTATCCATCAGTTAATGAATGGATGATGAAGGTGTAGTATATATTTACACAGTGGAATATTACTCAACTATTAAAAGGATGAAATGCTGTTAATTTTGCCAAGGTGGAAACCAGGAGATCAACATGTTAAGTGAAATAACCCAGGCACAAAAGAGACAAATAGCAGATGATTTCACTCATATGTGAAAATTAAAACATTGGTTTTATGGGAGTTCAGCTCAACAAAAGAGGAGTGTAGAATGAAGGATGAAAGAAGGGTTGGCCAGTGAGAACTAAGTTATAAAATGACTGGAGACATAATTTCTAGCATTCTATTGTGCAATAGGTTGACAATAGAAAATGATAATCTACTGCATAGTACAGAAAAGAAGTTTGAATATTTACATCACAAAGAAATGACGAGCAGTTGAGAAGATAGGTATGCTTATCCTGATTTGAGAACTTCAATGTATACATGTGTCAAAAGATCATTGTAGGGGGGCTGGGGATATAGCTCAGTGGAATAAGCGCTTGCCTAGCAAGTGCAGGGTCCTGAGTTCGATCCCCAGTACCACAAAAAAAAAAAAAAAAAAAAAAAAAAAAAAAAAAAAAAGATCATTGTAGGGCCAGGCATATAGCTCAGCAGCACAGTGCCTGTCTGGCAAAGGCAAGGTCCTGAGTTCGATTCCCAGTACAAAAAAATCACTGTACCCCATAAATTACATAAAATTTCATACATGTATCAATGAGCATATATAATGTAATATAATATTTTAAAACAGTGTCTCTTTTTTTGGTGCCAGGAATCAAACTCAGGACCTTTCACTTACCAGACAGGCACTGTGTCACTGAGCTATCTCCCCAGCCCCTTCACTTTATATGTGAATATAATCACACTTTTTCACGGACCCCAACTCCCTTCTCCCCCTTCTAGCTTCCAAGCATACATGGGGGAAAGAGAGCTTGGAGAACACTCCATAATATTCATTCTTCAGAAATTTGTAAATACAAGCCAAGCTCCAATCTCATTCCCTACAAGATTTCTCAAAAGGGCCTTATTCCCATTTCCTAACAATATACCTGGAGGAAGCCCATCTCATTGTACCAGAAAAATGAATTTTAGTTCTATGCAATAAACTGTTGGGAAACTTAATCCAAGCCTTGTGATTACCTCTTCATCACCAATATAAGATTCATTCATTCAAAGTTGAAATCTCTTTTGACAATGAGATTACCTTGCTTCCTTCAAAAATGAAAAAGGTAAGACCTTAGACTATCAAGAGACTATTATGAGTTTCAGATTTACCTCCTTAAAACTATTACACAAAGCCTACATCTTGCTTGTGTTACCTCCTATGACATTCGGATCTGAACAACAATCATGATGGCTGAGGGGTCACAGTGGATTAATTAAACCTGTTTACAGATGTGATAAAAGAGCGAGTATTTACCTCTTGAAGCTTCACTTTTGTTAAACAGTCCAAAAAACTCCTTAAGCAGTATGGCCAGAAGGGTACTTGCTTCCCAGGCTTGTTTTGGTATCCTTCAAAACAAGGACTTGTAATCCAGAAAATAAATCAATACAATCTTCTCTCACCATTCAAAATTTTAATAGACAAGATTTTCTTGAGTAAAAAATGTAAAGCAATTATTGCTAGTTTACTAAATAAGTTGGACATAATGTGCTATAAGCTAGAAAGAAAAGTATTTTTAGTCTTTTCTTACACTTTCAGCCTTTTCTACTAGGTTTCTTCCCCTGTGCTGTGTTATTTTTGGTCATCAATTCTTTTCTGTTTGTAGTTGTATAGTTAGGCAATCTGGTATTGAATCTTACACAAGTGAAGCCTCGTACATACCAATAAATTAATATCTTATCCAAGTAAAGAGTACTTTCTGCTCTTAAGCCTAGACCTGAGGCAGTCTGAGAGTATATTAGGTAAAAAGAGAATGTGTTTTGATGTCCTACTCTTGCTTCACAATTTTCTTCACTCCTGTTCTCAAAACTATTATTTTGTTTTTGCTTTGTTCAAAAGTCTTAACTGTGATGTTGAATGTAGATGTCCTTTTAAGCTAAGAACCAAAATCTATGTCACTGAAAATGTTTGCAATGGTAAGCAAACTCAGACTTCTTACAGTGCCCACTGATCTCAACGGTTCACTGTTCCTGTCTCTTTCTTTCCGGGGGCCTCGTTTTAGCAGGAAATTTACTTGGGTATAATTCACTGAGATGGCTCAGTTCCAACCACATAGTACAACATTCACTTTAGCCAAACAGGGAGACAGCAAGGGAAGCCATGCCCTCACTTGTCTCTTAATTTTTTTTTATTTTAAGGAAAAAAGGTAAAATAAAATTTTATAATAAAATAATAGCAGATAGAGAAATTTCTGGAATATTCTCTAGAATATTCACACTTACAGATTCCTTACTAAGTCTTTTTTTTTTTTTTTTCACCAGGAATTGACCTCAGGACCTTGCGCTTGCCAGGCAGGTGCCTGTGCCACTGAGCTATATCTCCAGCCTCCTTATTAAGTCTAACCAAAAAGTGCAACATTATTCTTTGTACATTTTCATTATATAGTGTTAACAAGCTTAGTTGCAAACAAATAAGTACTTAAGCTATAAAAAAAAATAATAGGAAAATAATAATAGTTAATGCATTACATGTTGTTACCTTTAAAGTAGTTGCTCAGGGTACAAGATATGGGCATAAAAATTATCCAGTCAATATTAGCACAAACCTTCCTTTTTAATGAACTAAGAGACACTAAGAGTATAACTGATTTCCATTTTTCCTTTTTCCCTACTGTCCTTTCCCTTTTCATCCATGCTTCCTTTTTCCTTTTGAACAATTTCTTCCCACTGCACAATATCTATTGTACATTATAGACCTTATTTATGCTTTCAGTTTCTTACACCAGGGAGACAATATGATGTTTACACATGTGAGTATGATTTATTTCACTTATGAGTATAGCCTGAAGTTACATCTATGTTCTCATGAAAGTCTCAAGTTTATCCTTTATAGCTGAGTAATATTCCACTGTATAAAAAATCACATACTTTTTATCCATTCCTCTGTTGATGGGCACTTGGGTTGCCCATCTAGCTATGATAAATTGTGCTGCTATAAACAAGGGTACACATATGTCACTGTGGTATGATGTTTTTAATTCCTTTGGGAAGATAACCAAAAGGAGAATAGCTGGGTTAAGTGTGACCCCTAATGCTAGTTTTGTGAGGAATCTCCAGACTGATTTCCACAGTGGTTTCATCAGTCTACACTCCCAGCAACAGTGGAGAAGGGCTCCTTTTCCCCCACAGCAACTCTAGCATTTCTTATTGGTTAATTTCTTTTTTTTTTTATTTTTTTTTAATTTTATTTTAAAGACAAAAGAATGGAGACATATGAACCAGAAAAGCCATAAACAATACAGAAAATACAAAGTTATACAGAATATAGTAGGGAATTAGAACTGGATGTTGTATTACATAGTTATCTTCACATTAGTTAACACAAAAACATTAAAGGAAATACCAAATTATAGATAAGAT
>PVLD010027622.1:0-20497 GCA_004027595.1 Dinomys branickii | reverse complement strand
TGGGACTTTCCCACGTCTCGCCCCGGCAGCCTGGTCCGCCCTACCATATCTCCCCCGGCATCTCAGAGAAATACGCCCAGTTTAAACTTCCCAGCCGAGGTCCCGGCATTCACGCTCACCAAGTCTGTCTCGAGCTGGTGGTGTTTATTAAGGAGGTTCGCTCCCTTGCTGCTCACCCGGTCGCCATCTTCCCCGGATCCCCCCAAAATATGTTTCTTTTTAAAGCTACTATCTAATGAAATTTTATAAAATAGAAACTATATATAATATATGCAGTTTATATAAACATGTGTGAAACCATGATGGGTAAGTAAATTAAGCTTCATATACCTTAGTATTATAAGGCAGAGAAATTTTAATCACTAAAGGTGATAGTGAAAAAATCTACAAAGGATGAAATACTTAATATGAATAAGAAGTAATAGTAGGGTAAATGTAGTGTATCTTTGGAAGCATTTTGACAATTATTGTATCAGTTATTTTGACATTTTAAGTTTATTTTGCATATTGTCATAATAATATTAGCTTACCATACATAATTTGCTTAACTTGGATTAAAATGACTTTAAGATGAGTGATGGTAGATACTTTTGTCTTGTAAGATACAAAGGATCAATCTTAATCATGAATACGTTTAAAATCATACACATAAAATTAGTATCATATTACAATGCTTGATATGCTTCAGATAATCCAGATGTATAGATCCTGAAACAATTTTTATGTTCGAGTATTTTGGTTATAGTTTTACTTACAATTTCGAAGATTTTTTTTTAAAAAGCATGACTACTGCATTCTGGTATGTGAGCTTGACTTATCAGAGTCAGAAAATAACCATATTATTAAAATTTTGTTTTCTGCCCCTTCTGTATCCCTAATCTTATCCGTTCATCAAACAAGGATAGTAATCCTACATGGAGTCTGATTTAAATACATGCAAACTAGATACATTCTCGTATTTGAAAGAAAAAAGAATGCTTCAATCTAAACTTTTCAAATGTACATCATAACAATCATATTTTACATGCTTACTCTACACAGGAATGAACTATAGTTGTTAGGAGTTACTGTAGATAGAGTGACGAGGTAGGCAGAGATTGAATGGAATAGCACACAGTATCTTATTTATACAAGATAACATTCAGAGAATGTTACCATGTGGTCCTGCACATATACATTAAACTCTTCTTGCAAGTGAAGGACAATAGAACCTACTCACTTTTGTAACCAGAAAGCACAGAAATACAGTTGGCTGTAAGCTTAGACTGAATAATATTGTCTAGCTAGTATTGTCTAATCACTTAGATGGACCTCTCTTGTCTCTACATGTTTGATGTCATGCTTGGGTCCTGTTTTATAGCAAACTGACACCCTCCAGCCATAATCTCATTGCTACCCAACTCCATGTTCAGTGAAAATAGGGTATCACATTTCTGGATGTGGTTACAACAGTCTGTTAGACTGAGATTCACTCTGATTGGACAAACTTCAGTCCTGAGTCAAACTCTGAAACGATAGCTGCCGTGATCAGAGTGCACACTCATTTAAAACTGGGCCAGCACTGCATCCAACGAAGGCCACTACTCAGAGTACTTGAAGTACAAAGCTCCTAGAGGGAAAATAGCACATGTTTCTGAAAGAAGAGAAAGTAGACAGCAAGGAATAAAACATTTGCTATTAAACCTGTTCAGGAATTCTGGGCTGCTAAGTCAAGATGTTTTGGAACTTTTAGTAGAAACAGCTTACGAAGCATCCCCTACTGAGTAGTAGGGGACTGTGAGTAGTAGCCACCTCACTTACAAGCCCAGCTATGACCAATACCTGAGTACTTACAAGATGGGAATTGCCCTCATAGTAAATGGATTAATCACGTTACAAGTAGTTAAGAAAGTGTACTAGATTTTTTCGTGTACGTTCTAGAGCTCAGGGTCTAAAAGTATTCTGGGAATCAGTATCATTGGCATAAATGTTTTATATTTCTGATTGGCTGATTTTAAAGAATACAGACTTACTTGGAGATATAAATTCTGGTCTATTTGGGTACTAAATATCCCTGTATAGCAACGTAGTTGAAAATATAAACTTTGGAGCTTGACTACCTGTATATAAACATCGTTAGTCACTGTGTGGTGCTGAAAAAGTTCTTTAAGCCCTTTTGTATCAAATATTGCATTTATAAAATGCTAAAAATTATAATAATACCTATTTCTTGACTATTTTGTAAAATATATTAACTTGCATATTTCATGAAAAATCGTAATTTTTATTGTTTAAAATATGCCTAAAACTAGCATTGTACATGTGAAAAGAAAAAAACATACTCTAAATCTGCTGAAGAGTAAACCAAGCCCGTGGTCAATCAAGACTGCAAAACGTGGTATCTGTAGAATGGAAACAAATGGAGAATTATTGAATCCTGAGTTTTCCTCAGTTAACTATGATCTTGTGCAAATATGTATATACCTTTAGCCTTCAGGTTTTTCCCTATAGGAAATGAAAAAGTGTTCATTATGTATTTATTCCTTTTACTGCATTCCTCTACAGAAAAAGTTCCTCCTGTTAAAACTAGCTTTTCATGTTTCTTTCCTTCCCTTCCTCCCTCCCTCCTTCGCTTCCTTCTTTCCTTTCCCCTTCTCTCTTCTTCTTCCCTCCTTTCCTTTCTTACCCCTCCCTCTTTCCTTCCTTCCTTCCTTCTGAGCAGCACAGGGCTGGAAGTAGTGTGATGTTTGCGTTATGTGGAGAGAAATATAGGGCATGTACCCACTGTGCGTTCTTGGCCCCATAGTGTAATATATTTATATACGCATTACGTCAACAAGGAGAACTAGGCGCTACTACACTAACAACCCTCAAATTTCAGTGGCTTAAAATAACAAGGTATTTTTCTTATTAATTACAGAATAAGGAGCGCTGTCTTTGTGATCTTCATTCTGGTATCCAGAGAGGAAGCAGCATTCTCCAGAAAGCACTGGTTACTGTGGCAGAAAGAGAGCACAACACACATTTTGCAGGGGCTTTTACAGCTTCATGTACATACTCCTCCCAGTTTATAGCTCCAAGTGAGTCACATGGTCATGTCAAGTCCAAGGTCATACAGAATCTTATCTACAATAAAGTGATGGCTGTCATCATAAGAAAGCAAAACAGGAATAAAAAAATATCATAAAATACTGATTTGTTAACATTAAGATTTTGTATATAAGTAAAGCATAGAAGACAATTTTGTAACTTAAGTGCTGGCATTGCCTAGCGTAGAAAACACGTTTCTATCCTGTAGATTCTTGAATAGAATTCCATCTCCACAGAAAGTGGCACCTCCTTGCAGCCTTTTTGCCACTGTCTTCCTACACAAATATTATTGTGAAACAGCACTGAGTGGAACTTCTGCTCCTTCAGAATGTTGTCTGGAGAGCTGACACTGGAGGAAGTGTGAAGCAGACCCGTATTCCAGACAACAACAAAAACACTGTGACCCGTCCTCTCCCCATCCAGCGGGTGGAAAGCAGAGCAGACGCAGTTGAATGCACACGGTAAGCAGTGAGCTATAAGCAAAGAGAGAGGAGTTTGATTTATTTTCTTCCTCTTCTTCCAACCTTACTGAGAAGGCCAAGAAAATCACTCAGAGACATTGTCAGAAAGGGAAACTGGCACCTTTCTCTGGTGATGAAAGCTTGTTGAGCCACTGGAGTTCATTGGATCCACGCTGGCATGGAAGCAGAGCAGACAGAGAGCTTCTTCACACGCACCTCATGGAGCTTGCTTGGGGTTATGAAAACATAGCAGCTGGTTGCTCCACTCTCTGAATAGGAAGTGGTTGGAGCATCTGGACCATTAGATGAAGAGGCACTAGAAGCAATACAGCTCACACATTGGTGTTTTTCATGACAAGGATGTGTGGATGTTCCTCAGTCAAGTGGAGGGCTCAGAGGTCCCCTGTGTCATGGGAACTGAACCCCTAAGAAACTGTTAGGCTGGCAGCCAGCAACAGAAAATGAGAAAGAGGAGAGGTCAGCTACAAAATGGATTATCCTCTGCCAGGAAACTCTGGGATCTGGGGGCTCTGCGGAGCCTAAACAAAGGGTCAGATTTGGATGACTGCCACTCAGACTTTCACCTCACCCTCATCACCTCTGAGAGCCCACCAGTGCTGAGACCCAAGGGAAACGCAGGAATAGTGGGACAGTGAGCGAGAGAGAGAGTGAAAGAGGAAGAGTGAATAAAACAAGCCATGGTCCTCTGTGTAGGAACCAAGACACAAGCCAACCAGGAGGCAGCAAGGTACTTTATTTTGCACATGAAAGCAATGTTTAGATCTAGACTAAGTTTTAAATGCTGTATCAGATGCCTGTAGCATTTGTCTTCAGAGGACAAAGGAAAGGAGATTACAGATATGGTTAAATGGAGTAATTAATGGAAATATTGAAGAATTTCTCTGGTCAGGCCAAATGAATATATCGTCTATCTCTTAGGTCATTATTTCTCCCATAATATTTGAAAAATATGGTGCCAGGTTGAGCAACAGGACAGACCCATGCTTACTATGAATGACTCTGTGTGAGCCCACAGGCAGGAAGAGGAGGCCAACCTCAAAGTGATCTTACATACTGTGTCCAGGCTCAGGACTGGAGTAGGAGGAATGAACTTCATGCAGTGCAGGTCAGGCTTCAGTCTAAAGGAGAGAGAGACAGAACCCAAGCAGTGGGCAATAAGATGAGAAATAGGCACGCTTGCTCTGATGGAGGATTCAGAGAGAAGACGGGAGGTAGACCACAGAGAGGTTTGTGGGTATCGGAGTGTTGCTGAAGGAATATTTTGGATTAAATCCCAAAGTCTTGGCTACTGAGGCTGTTGAGCCATCCTAGATACCACTGGGACCACCCTTTATTTCTTGCTTTGAAATTATACCCATTCTTCTGAGACAGTTATTATGCCACCACCGCACAATGTATACTTGACAGCCTCTTTCCCTAGCCCCAATCTGGAAATCTTCTCCTTGCCTCTGTGCTCTGATAGAAAGCTGATCTTTGCACTTACTTACAATTGTGTCCTTATGTCTCCCCTAGTCAACATGAAAATCAGAGAGATTTGCATTTATGTATACACAGGAAGTATTTAGGCAGTATTTGTTGAGCGCATATTGCTGTGAAAATAAATTCGCAACTTAGAATCATTTTGAGTATAATTTTTTAAATTGGAAAGAAGGTGGCAAATGAAGTCAACATCAATAAGTGGTATTTATTAAGCAATCACGTTTACATATTGATGCAATAAGCAGTCTGCCAAACAAGTCAAATAAATAGCTTTCAACTCGCTGAGAGCAACTTACGGCCTTACGATTTTAAGGCCCAGAAATGGATTGACTGGAAATATGCATGGCATGTGGTGAAGTTAAAGAAATAATTAACCAGAGAAGCAGTGTCTACCACAGTGCACAACACTTAGGGAAAGGCAAGAGGATACTAGTAGTAAAGCAATGGATAGGTTGAATATGTAAGAAATATCACTATTGTGTTGCTGGAAGTACTACCACAAAATAGGTAGTATGGAATTTTAGGTAAAAGACATACTAATCTTCATTTTCTAATACTGTTCTTAATGCTCATGTTGAATTTAAGCATAGCGCTCAGCTGTTTCTTTTATTTGTTTTCCTTTCATTGGGTAAAACTAGATTATTTGGCTTCACTAGTGGAGTGGGCTTCATTTTTTTAGTAAAAACATTTTCCCTCAAATGCTTATTCAGAATTATAAAAACATTCAGATTCTCTATTTTATAATGAAAATACTTGTGGAGAGTAAAATGCATTTTCCAGTGAATTTTCTCAGTCAATGTTAAAAGAACAAGAATGATATTAAGGCAACTGTAATTCTTATGCTAAAGATAGAGAATCAGAGGTACAGAAAGTCCAGGAGTCCAGGGACGGGAGCAGCCTATTTGCCATTTTGGATCTGCAAAGGTATCTATACTGTCTTGTACTTCAGGGTTCATTTCGCCAGGTGGAACTTCATGAAATTTTTGTGAACTTGTATTTCCCTTTTAACTTTGCATTTACATAGTAGGTGAAATCTTAGAGACTTAGTGTTCAAAATGGAAATAAATGTCTTATGAGTGTATTGCATATGCAGGGAATCATATAAGTTATAAAGCAACAAATGCCTGAGGATAAATACATGAGTCTTCTACTAAATATTCTTTAAAACTAAGATGCTGAGAATAATTATAGAAATTAAACTATTCGAACTTATTCTGAAGTATTTTTATACTGGAAAGAACTATAACTGGTGCACTGGGTCTTTCATGCTCTAAAATGTTCATTCCATTGCCAAATTTATGTGGTTATCTGAAAATAATGTAAAAATATAAGAAATGTCCTATGAAAACATGGCCACAAGCTTCAATTTGTTCACCATGGAGAAGTTTAGAATCTTTAGAGCAAAAGAATGACTGTAGGCATCAATGTACTTCCCCCAAAACAATCATTTAAAAATGACTTTGTTTTGATCAGCTACCATCAAAACCCATGCTCCTGCCTGCACATACTTTTAACAAATAAGAGCTACCCCAGCATGATGAAAGCAAGCACAGAGGAGTTGTTCTCAAGCTAATTGGAGGGTGGCACTGTTCAAGCCATCAGAAATATTGTTATAAACAGAACAACGACATTGGCGACATCATTTGATCTTTGTGCCAAGGGCAAAATTAATGTCATCTGCTCAACCCGATGGATCACTGGAAGCAAGTTTCTAAAAAATAATGCCTAAAAGCAGCGGTATCTTCTCCCACTTCCATGTTCTCCTGAGATAAATCAAGATTTCCTCACAAACACTACTGACTCCTTGAGCACTGGGAGCAGCCACATAGGTTAGCCAGTTAAACAGAAATAGTGTGTTCTCCTTGTAAAGAAAAGAAAGCGGCAGACATGAACAAAACCCTCCAAAAGTATCATTATTGTGAGAGGGAAAAACTACACCCATCCACTCCCAATCTAATATATCTTCTGTGATCATATAAAATCATGTAAATGTCAGGAAACTATATCGTGGCATGAGTCCTTTATGATTGGCCAGATTTAGCCCTGGCAAATGCCTACCACTCCCAGTCTGGGTTACTTTACATCCCTTCTTTTCTTTGTGAACCTTCTCTACTTGTGGATTGTTGCTTTGCTAGAGTACTAGATGAACACAGATATTTTTCCAGCTTATTCACTTCTGTCTTCACCTTGTATCTCACCAGCTCATGCTAACACAACCTGGACAGTTAGTGTGCTCCTAAAAGTCATCCAGCAAAGGCATGTATGCCCCTGCACATTGTTTGCATATAAAAGCTTTTGGTTCTGCATCTGCTTTCTGGAAAAAGCCAACTTTGAGCGAGGAGTCATTCCTACATGTAGTAAAGAAAGCATGGGAGGAGAGGGGCTACAGAAACTTACTGAGGTATGGAGACATTCAAAAGGAGGTTCTTCACCTGGAAATTTTTAAGAACCAGAGTTGATTGATGAACAGGCATGATAGTTATTCATAATTAACTTAGGAAGAAGTGGTGTTCTGAGTGGGGGCTTTGGATATTTATTTGAAAAGCAATTCATCCTGACTATGAAAAACCAATGTCACATTACTTTTGGGTGTGGTGAATGTGGGCTAATGAATATCGTACCTGGCATTGCATTTTACTTGCAATATACCTTGAAATAAAACTTTTCCTTGCTTTCGGTGGCAGTACGATATCTAATTCTAAACTAGGAGCAAAAATACTGATGTCATAAACTTTACCACTGTTAAAGTTTAATTAGTTGCATTATTACAAAGGTAGTCTTGGGAAAAAGTACAAAATACCACCTTGGCAGTCAATAATAGCTAGGACTGATAACCAAACATCTCTATTATGGCTTTTCCCGAAACACTGGCAGAGATTAGGAAGTTATTGGAGTTGGAGGGATATCAGCAGAGGCTTTGGGAGTTTCTTCCGAAGTCATTCTAAATTAGTAGCTAATGGGGAGCTTTCTTTGATAGTGCTATTATAATTAAATGCAGCTGGATGAAAATCAACCACAAAGGGAACTGGTTTGTTTATCATTACTTCTGACTTTGTTAGCAGATGTTCTCAAAGTACCATAGTAGCCAGCTTAATTTGTCTTTGTGTAACGTGAAGCAGGTAAACTCGGATTAATAAACTGACAAGTACAGTCTTTAATTTCTTTTCTGGAGTTGGCTTTTATGACTCTTATATAGCACATATGTCAAATCCAGAAAGCACCCGGATAAACAGTTTCTTTTTATATATGTCAGGCCAGCTGAAATGGAGGTGTCAGTCGGCGGTGAGCTGGCTTGTCAAATGTTCATCTTGAAAGCTGCTGTAGTATTATCACACGTAAGTAGGGTAGTGAGGAAGATAAACACATATGGCGTATACGTACCAGGATACAGAACAACAGCTCTCTCAGTTGTAATCACTGTTGGCTTTCCATAAGGAATTCAACAAATTGGATCCTTTATGAGTTTAAACATTAATTCATCTATTTAAAAAGGGTAATTTTGACATATCCTTTGCTTATAATAAATGCCTCCTCCACTTTAACAGGCAGACTTCCTCACCACCCACTGTGTTCAATGCAAGCTAACTCCTGCATCCTCTCTCAGGGTGCACATCCTACCTGTCTCCCTTTTCCCACACTGGCCTCTCCTGCAGAACTAAAAGTACTCTTGACACTTCTGCCCCTTCCTTCAAATCTGCTCCATGTAAATGGAGAGGAGGTGGTGGTATTGTTCTTTCTTTTTTATAATCAGCTCAGGAAAATTTAAATAGGTAGGGCCTATAATTAGTATACTCAGCAAATTCCCATGCCCTGTAATTCTTTTCACTTTGTTTAAAATTAATATCTTCTCAAGATAAAAGCTGCATAAGTGCCTACAATGTCCTTTTATTTTCATGATCATATCTATATTATCAATTTCACTTTGTGATGTCTGTCCTGGCTTTTAATTGGTTAAGTGCCTAACATAGTAGGCAAATCTGATACACTTGAAACTCAGATTTCTATGCTCGTGCTATCACACTAGTTACTTATTTTAGCTTAACTTTTTTCCCAGAGATATTCATGTAAGTGTGTGTATTTATGTCTGCCCTCATGTTCTCACCTGTTTGCTGCACAAAATTCAGATGGACTTAAGTTGGCAAATTGTATATATATATATATATATATATATATATATATATAAAACTATGGTGAACTCTAAAGTTCTCTGTAGATAAGCACAGGGGAATGTAATCTTTGGCAACAAACTACTTCCTTTTCTTTAAAGTTCTAATTGATTTTTAAAAAGGATTCTTCATGTAGTCAGGGTGGAAGAGGAGAAGGCAGATAAGCTTTGCAATTACACAGAGCTGGGTCAGAAACAAAGGCTGCTTTCTCTCGCTCACTGAGACTAGATGTCCTTATCTGTAAAATCAGGGACAATGACACCATCTTGGAGATTCACAGACAGCATACCTGAAGATCCTGGCACAGGACAGTGTCTCCATATATATGAGCTAGTATTGTTAGAAATAACCGAAATACTATGTTAGGAGAAGAAGGAGAAAAATTAAAATGGTCACCTTTATACGAAAGAGGGTGAATGGGCCTCTAGATTGGTCTTCATCTGTGACATTCAACATGTATATTAGTGCACCAGTTTAGGCATTATTTCATGAAAAATGAATTTAAAATGCAAAAAATGTAACTCAAAAGTGATTGAAATTCATTATTGCCTGTAAAATATTTCTTATTAAAAGAGAACACCTATTTATGACTATCAACTACCAATTGTCATTTGATTAAAAATAATTCATCTGTAGTAGGTCCTCTTCTAATTGGGTGACTGTTCAAGGAAGCTTCATTAAATACTCATTCTCTACAATTTTTTTAAAAAAATTGTCCATATTAGAAATGTGAGGATAATTAGCTAAATCACAGTCTTAGGTTGGTATGTAGTAGGGAACAAATGTATGTCTGTACCTTTATGTAACTTTAGAACATTTGAGAGTTTTTGTTAGGGATTTTTAGTCTTTTAAACTGTTTCTCTAATGGGAGTCTGTCTTTACTTTCCTTCTTTTGAGGTGAAGAGAGCAGGGCTGGAGTCACAATGTTTTAATAGAACTCCAGATTAGCTAATTTTGAAAAAAAATTCTCGTTAAGATGATTGCCTTTGAGGAAAATCCTTCATGTGTGAGTAACTATCCTTATTATTTCAACTACTTTGCTAGGGAATAGAATTACCTGACAACATTTCAAAGTAATATCACATGCAGTTAGAAGAAAAGGTATAGCTTACAAACAAGTGTGACACATGATTTCTAGAAAAGTCTATAAGATGAGTCAGAGATTTATAAAAGGTGGTCATTCCGTAACTCTCATTTTTGGCTCTATCTTTTAATTTGACCCTAAGGCAATTAAATTCATAGAGTAGATTAAAGAAGAACATATCTAGCATCCTCTTTATAGGCCTGGGAATGGTCAGTCCATGCGGTATTAGCATCTGAAAAAAGCTGAGATTAAACATGCATCTCTCTCTCTCATGCTGGGGCTTAGACATCTATGGTGTCAGGGTGTGTGCTCATTCCCTCATTACGGCCGCATCTTGGACAGTACTCCCAGGATTTTGTCATATTCATTGGCCTCGTGTGAGTGAGAATAAAACACTATGCTGTTGAGTAACCTGTGGTTTACTTCAATAATGCTATTTGAGCACCTGAAGATAAAATAGCATTATTTAGACAGAATGACTATTTCCCCACCAATGGAAGCCCTTGATGAGAGGTAAGATTTAGAATTGACACTGCATTTCCAGAGCCTTTGCCATTTTTGTGACATTTGTTAAGTTGCTCACATAGGTGAGTGTCTCGGAAGATGCTTATGGAGGCCTTTTGTTGTTGTAAGAACTGTGGCTAGGTGTACAGTAGATCCTTAGGATCTTGGAAAAAGTTGTATGTTATCTGCAAATAAGGAGGTGTTCTACTGGGTGCTATTGACAATGACTATCTGACAACCACAGTGGTTATCGTGGTATCTGGAATCTGACATATCATTTAGCATGAATCAAAGAGAGTGAGGACGAGACTAGTATGACAGGCAGAAACCAGGGGTCTGCAGAGGTGGTGGTAGTTCTGTAGGTGTTTGTTCAAATCAGGGAAATATGACTGAGGAATGCTGCTCGGTCATGTTTAACTTGTATCTGTGCTCAAGAGAAAAAAAATGTCCGAATGTAAGGAGACCAATACAAAAAACATATGTGAGTGGTGTTGATGGTAATTCTTGTAGGGATACAAGGCTGTTTCACATTTGTAGAAGACTTGACCATGACTTTAGTCCTAGCACATTATGCTGTAAGCTGTTGGGCCTTCATCTTTCTGCACGGTACACTCTGGAGCCCCGTGCTATGGTGAACCCGGCAGCGGGCCTATCCATGGCTGAAATTCCCTTCTCTTTGCTGCTGAACAATCTGTGGAAAGACAGCACCGTCTAAGAACAGCACCTCTTTCTGCAATTAAAGGGCAATAAGGAACCCATTTGAAGGATCGTTTCCTAGACTTTTATCTATTTCTGATTTATTTTTACCCAGTATGTTTTGTGAAAAGTTCTATAGCAAAAGTCTGCAACAGAAAATAGGCTGGATGATGGGGACTGATGACCAAACTCAGCTGCTCCCTAAAAGCTGCAATAATGCCGGAGCGGCAACTGGGTAATATGTTCTGTTTGGGTCTGTGTCTGTTTTTCTTCTATCTGAATTGTCACTCGGTCGTCTTTTGTTTATACTGCAGTGAATAGTTCACAATGTGTGTGTGGGGAGACATATGTGAAAAATGGCTGTATTATAATATTTATCATTAAAGAGCTGCCTTTGTTTCATCTTACAAGCATCACACTGATGATTGGAATAATAAGGCTGACTGGCTTACTCACTGAAGGTGGCTTCCATAATGGAGAAAATTTATGTACCGAGGTTCTTGTTTTCTTTATTAGATAATTGGACAAAATGCTGAGAAACTGCTGCTAATTGAACCCTCATTCCAGCTTTTGTCTATATTGAGGCTGGACAGGTTTTCTGATGTTCGCAAAAGAATTAAATATCCACCAAACCTAGCAACAGCTTCCCTTATCCATCCCAATATGTTTTCATTAAATTTAACAGAGTCCCTAGGCTTAAATGTGGTTCATTCTAGAATTTTAACACTCACCTTTTATAAGAATCACATATTGGAGGATGTTTCCATTTTAGGAAAAAAAGCATGATCAAAGACAGGTCATACATTCCCTTCTTTGAGGCAGCTGGGGCAAATGGGCAAGGTTCAGATCAAATGTTTTTGCTAGCATGACATTCAATAGGTAACAGTTGCCCTGAAGCAGGGCATGAAAGAATTAGGGGAAAGAATAATAGAAACTGAAAAACCTTTGAAAAACCATATAATATTAGGTATTTTGAGAATCACAAGTTGAAGAAATTTCATTTATAGGAACACACAGTGAGGTGTAAGGTATGCTATTTCAACGCTCCTCCTTATCCTTCCCAGTCTGCTGCTGTAGTTTGGATCTTAATGGTAGCCAGTCCTTTCTCTTTGAGGATAGCCCCCTCAAAGATTCTTTCCTTCCACAAAGTCTTCTACTTCCAGTCTGTTTTTCAGATGACATTCCCATTCCTTGAAACATATTTCTGGTACTGTTCTGATGTAATTTAAAAAACCCAAGAATTCCCAAAATCTAAAACAACAAATCTCTAACTTGTCAGCTTGATACTATTTAACCTTGACCTACTTGAAAGACTTATTTTCTAATATTTATCATGCATTCAGGTTTCCACTAAGCTAAGCTGACTCTTACATTTCTCAAACAAACCTGTTTTCTTACCTCTACATATGTGCTCAATCATTTCCTGAAAGCTGCCTCATTTTGCATTTTTACCAAGTGAAATTCTACCAGCCCTTTAAGACAAGCTCTAGGGTGTGGACTCCAACATACCTCAGTGATCTCATCTTTTGGTAGTTATGCTGGGTTTCACTGCTTCTGAGTATGGGCTAGACCTAAGGACTCATTTGTAATGACCATAATACAGCAAAAGGGTTTTATGGGCTATATTTAAAAATATCCCCCAAAGAGTCCTGTGTTCAGAAGTGGGACTTTTGGAAAGCAATTGGATCATGGTGCTGTACTTACTAGTGGTATAGTGCATTGATGGGTTCATAGCTGAATGCACTGTTAGAGGTTAGTGCCTCAGTGGGGACATAACCCAGAAGGTTGTATTCTTATTGATGTCTCCTTTTCTTTCTCTTTTTCATAGATGCTATGGGTTGAACCAAATTTCTTTCCCAGGCCCTTCCATAATTCCATTTCTACCTTGGAGACCGGCAACCATGAACTAAACCTTCTGAAACCATGAGCCTAAGTAAATCTGTGCGGAAGCTGCAGGAGTCAGGTATTTTGTCCAGGTTAAGGAAAGTGACTAATATAAGATGAATGCCACAAGTGGGGTCAGTCAACAGAGACAGTGACTAAGACAGTATTCATTAGAGTGTTCATTCTTTTTTGTTTCTGATACGCTGAGGCCCCTGTGACCAGGAACTGAGGGAAACCTTAAGCCAGTGGTCAATGAGAGTGTCAGCGAATAGTTTGAGAAAAACTGATCTTGCCAGCCACCGGGTGAGTAATATAGAAACTGATCCTCAGCAGAACCTTCAGAAAACAACACAACCAGATGCTACTTTCATGGCAAACTTGTGAAAAACTCTGAACCAGAAGCATGTAGCCAATCTGTTCCCTAAATATGGAACAGAAATTAATACAATGACAACTTTTTGAATCCCCTAAAATTTTAAAGTTATTATGTCTCTCTCTCTCTCTGTCTCTCTCTCTCTATGTATATATATATATATATATATATATATATATATATACACACACACACACACATATATATATATGTAGTTGCCACCAGTTAAACTTGAATTTCTCAAACATTCTGTGTTTTTCTATAGTTTGAACTAATACCTCACCTTGGTGGAGGCTATTTTTTGCTATAGCACACATGTACTTGTGTTCTGCTATATTTCAAAGTCTGTATTCTCTTATTTTCATTTGTTGATGGCATTTTTCCTCCTATAAAAATTCAAAGTTTCTTGAGGCCATGGTATGCTTTATTAATCTTTGAACCTCTTCTCCATAGGGAGGTTGACAATAGATTTTATGTAGTATGTGCTCAGTAAGTATTTGTTGAACTAAAGTCAACCAATATATTGAATCAAACTTCAATAGAACAAAGTTGGTATATGAGAACAGTTAGTTCCTGCTTAAAGTTCTAACAGCTCTTCAGTATGGGCATGAAATTTGATACATACTTGAGGCTATGTTACCAAATGTATCATGGTACAGTACCTAAGATGGTACTTAATATTTCTTATTTGGGAAGAAGTGAATTATAGAAGAAACATGATTCTGATAACTTTCTTGTAGAGTCAAGTAATATTTTCTGAGATTAAAATTAGAAAATTATGTATGGTTTTATATGTTATATTTTTTTACTGGAATATCAGGATTGTGGTGATGTCTGAGACTTAAACATCATAGCCATTTGGATAATGTCACAACATCACAGGGGTTTCATATTATTTCCTAAATGGGTCATTATAAACATTGGCTTGTTACTATATGTAGTGGCTAAGTACTCACCAATTACTATGGAAATTTTGTACTGCCACATAGTAGAAAAAGTGTTATTTTGGGTCCTGACAGATTTGCCTAAATTTTTGCTAAGCAACTTATATACTTGAGCAAATTATTAATTTTTCTGAATAGTGCATGTATATTTGATGGTATAATACACCCTAGACTATTGATTTGGGGTAATAATATGTGTAGATTACTGCAGAGTATAATAGGAATTGTGAAGTAAATTGTAACTAAATACCAGATTATCTGGTTAATTAAATGCAACCAATTTCTCCATTTGTAATTTTTATTCTCATGGATTTGCTTTACCTTTGTTTGATATAATCCATAGGTTGAGGAAAATCTCTGTCGGTATAGCATTGATTTTGCAGAATTACCACTGTTGAGAATTCACTTCATCTTTTCCTTCACTTGGTCATTAATATAACAAATATTATTAAATCCCTCAGAACAGTAAAGCACTTAGTACTCATGTGTGTGAAATCCTTGAACGTTAAATTTATTGAAGAAATCGTCTGAAATGTATTACTAGCCTTTCCTGTTAGGCATCACTTAATTGCGAGGCATATTGGTTTTAAAACTACTAACTTCTCAGTCGTGTGGTGTGATCAACAATATGGTGAATGTTTAAATATAAATTGAAAAACTTATTACAATAAAAGACACATTGTCGTTACTTCCTATCAATTACTTCTTGTCATTACTTTCCTATCAAATACTTCCTCTAGTTTCTAACACACTCAGGGCAATTTTCCTGTCACTTTCTGCAGCAGTTCTGGGAGTCTTCTTTTGTCAGTGTCTTTTCATGATTGCCTCCACGTCCTTAATCAATAAAAAATGCTTCAGTGGTGGCAAATATATGGCACGTGTGTTATTTGTTTTCCTTTTGAGGCATATGATGTTAATGTATGAGTTGTTGTTTTCCGAACTGAAACCTCAGTATTAGGTTTAGTTGCACTGTTGGCAGTTTGTGATCACTGAGTGGGTTTGGGGCTGCAGTTTAGGCACTTGTCTCTGAAAGGTTTGTCATCCCTGGTTCAGGGCACTTTCCGTCCAATAGAAACATTCCACTGTGTCCTCTACTTTTTTCACTGATTGTGGCACCGCATTCTGACCTCTGGGTCTTTCCTATGGTCTAAATGACCTTGAAAAGTCAACTGTCTGAATTGATTCAAGACTTGAAGGCATACACAACAGCACAAATAAAGACATGAAAAGATATTTCCAGAACTCTTGAGAAAGTGACCAGGAGGGTGGGACATGTGTGTCTGAAGTGAGGGAAGGGGCTTGCAGGGCATTCATCACAATATGTCCTTTACTGCAAGAAGTTTTTTTAAAAATCTGAACATTCACTGGATGTGTTGATCACATCGCATATTCGACCTTGACACATTTTAGTTCCCTTCTTTGGTAGCTATGTGACCTTGGCTGAGCCATTTAATTTGATTGTCAGTTTCCTCACCAGTGAAATTGGCAGAATAATGATGTTTCATGAAACTGCTGTAGTGGTTACATATGATATTCACTGTAAAATTTCAGGCACATTATCAGACACAGAGTGTTTAATAAAATTGCTCATATACATATAGTATGAATAAATCTTGTTTGACAAGTTCATCTATTGAAAATCGTGTACTTGACTATGTAGGGTAAACTGCAAAAACTTACCAATGTGGGTGGTTGTTTTTATTAGTATCTGGAATGAGAAATGTTTCTAACAATTCACTGAATTCACAGGTCTAGGCAAAAATGCACTGTCATCAATAGGCAATCAATGGTGTTTTGCTATTGGATAGAATAATGTGTAGTAACATAGCAGACAGACTTCATTTAGTGCTGAGCAAGGCGGCTGCTTAAGGTATGCATCAGCCAATGCAATAATGACGGAACTTCTTTTCCAGGGAGCGTTAGCACGCTGTGGCGTTTGTTTTCATTTGTTTATTTCTTTACGATCTTTCTTTACACCAATATTATCCAAATTTACCATCACAGATATTGTGATTTCCATCAAAGAGTTTCATTTTTTCTCAAAAGGACAAATTTGGTATTCTTTTTATAGCTAAAATATGCTGTGGGTAACATGGCAGGTTAAGGGGTGTGGCCTTAAGAGTAGATGAATCATTTTGTCACACTACTCAACTCCCGTTAGCAGAGCGGTAAATATACTAAGATAGTATAAAGGCAGTTTTCCACGGGCTTTGTTGCATGTTGGTTGTAGATTGGCAGCTGTAGAGATCCACAGTTCAGAACTTATTGCCTTGAGAACCTCCTGCGTGGAAGAGAGTTGGCTAACAACACCAAGTAGCACCCCCGTGGACTTGGCTGTGTTTGCCCTTCTGCCCCTTACATGGCTGAACATGAGGGGCACAGACTTCCGTTGTCCTGGCTGAGAACCTCAGAATTGAGTTGTGATCTGATATCCTTCCTACACATCCCTCCTTCTTCTATCTCCACAGGTATCTGATCCAAGTTGTGATCTGACACCCCTATCTGCCCACTCTTTTTCCTTTTTCTTTAATCCACAAAAGAAATCTAACTGTCCAATTCTTGCAGGTCACATGTTTCCTTGGCATCCATTCCTTGCAAACTGTGCCAATACAGTTAGTAATATTTCAACATATTAAAAACACAAGTTCACTCCACAGACACGCCATACTGACCTGAAAAAAAGCTACTTTCTCTATGCCCCACTGTCCAGAAACCCATGTTATTATGCTAAATAACACACACTATACTTTCTGGTACGGGGGACCCTGATAATTTACAAAGGAAGGAAGATAGACTTCTCAGATTTCTTAAAACCGTCATGGGCCTCTTTCTTCCTTTTGATTCAGACTTAAAATTTCTATATTTGTATAAGCACATTATATATATATATATATATACATACACATATATGTATATCCATCAGCTGCTGACCTCCTTAAATGCAATAGCTATATAATGCATATCAATTTTAGTGATTTCACATCTGACGGTAAATGCCTTCAATATAAATGAATGATATGTACAAAATGGATTATTTCATAAAGGATCCAAGAGTGATCTTTGGGCATTCAGACTGAGGTTCAAATTCCAGCTGTCCTGTTTTGAGTTTGTGTCACTTTTGTTAGGTTAGTTTTATCTCTTTGAGCCCTAATGTTTTCACTCAAACAGTGAGTTCATGAATATGGAATGAGAAAAGGCAGTGAATCTATAGTCTTGTACACAGGTAGCCATTTGCCATGAATCTCTCTCTCTCTCTCTCTCTCTCTCTCTCTCTCTCTCTCTCTCTCTTGATACTTCATTAATAAATTTTGTATAAAATTAATGTTACCTATTTCCTTACATTGTGAGTCTCTCCAATAAGTATATTTAATAACAACTCATAATCCACTGAATACAAATTTATTTGCTGAATACTGATAATAACTCATATTTACTGAATACTAGAGATCACAGCATTGAGGAACTCTGCCCTCCAGTTACTTAATTTATATTTCATTTCTTACTAAAATAAAACTAACAAGAATTTACATATGCTTGACTTGTTTCAGAATACAAGCAAAATAAGAGAGCCACATTCTCAGTTGAGTTTCAGCAATATAAAGGTGCATCTTTATTTTGGTCATATAGTCTTTATAGGCTTGTGCTATCCTGATTGAAAAGCTGACAGTAATTTGCCCAAAGCTTATTCTGGTGGCTGCTGTGAAACAGGAGGCAAAGATTTCTCTTGGCTTACCTATCCTCTGTATCTTATCTCTTCAAGGCTCGACTTCTCTGAGTGTAAAGGCTAAAACTTGCTGATTGGATCAAGTCATCCGTATGCATGTGTTAAAGGATAAGATTGCAGGCAGTTCTCAACTCGCATTTTGTTCAAGGCAACATCCAGTTTAACAGAGACATCCAGATGATGAGGATTTTACTTTTGCTTTCTAATGCAAATATCCTAGGCAGTAAGAATTTTTGTTTATATGTGGGCAAACCACTGGGAAACGTGATTCAGGTGCACGACTATATTTATTAGTACAGAATCATTGTAGAGGCCAACAGGACTCCAACGGTGTGAAGGCATAGTTTCCATCCTGACATCAGAGCATTTCATATTGGTTAGAAACCTGTCTTAATTCCTACAGAACTTTTTTGATGACTTAATCAAAAGGCATGTGTGACTTTTATAATATCTCCAGTCTTCTAGTCTGAAATAGTGAGAACATGATCTTCATAAGTATTTATAATCTTCTCCTTCTTACAGTATATAATCCTGAAATATCAAAAAATCAATTACGATTCCCATGAGCGATAAGCCATGGTGAGAAAGATACTGATGTAGGGGTATTAAACTCAATGTGAAAACTTTTTGACAGCTGTGAAAAACACCACGCAGAAGATGGGTCAGTGTGTTCTCTGTGGGGACAGAGAATGAAATTTAAACTTTACAAAATGGAAATGATGACCTTCTTTATTAATACATAGCTTTAAACTATGGCTGGCTAACCCAAATGCTTTACATTACAGTTCAAGAGTATTTTTCTTGTTTCAATATATTTTAAAGTACTTTTGATTTACAGCAGAAAGCATTTTCATGATCTTTTCCCATCTGCTTTTAATTTGCTACTAGAATAGCTCTGCTTTTCTCTGATAGAATTCTTCTTTCAGCAAGCTGCTTTACTCTGCCTTACCATGTAGATTAACTTCTCGATATTTCTTCTGAACTCATACAGAAATATTTAGATGCAAATACTTGATAATTCTAATCACAATGTCTAAATAACCACCAAATTCTGTTAACTTAACACCCTAAATATTTTAAATTCTGTCCATATTTCTGTCAGTGAAGTCACCACCTTAGAACACACCTTTGCCATTCTTACCCAGAACAGTGCAGTCCCTGATCTTTGATTTTTCTGTTACTTCCCCTGAGATGCACTTTTGAGGCTTTCCTCAGTTTACCTCATTTATAGATGAGTTATGACACTGATTTATGATGTATTTTGTATGCTTAGTGCATATTAACAAGTTTTGGAGGATGGTATAAAAAAGTGATTAAACATAATTTCAATTCCTTTGCTTTGAAACTAATTTGTACAGTAGGGAAAAATATATTCAATTTACTCTAGTTGGAGACCTTCGTCTTCAGAGATGGCAGTCTCAACAAAGCCCTCTCAGTGTTATTTTAACACAACAAAGATAAAGACTCATACGGCCAACCAAATCCTAGTGTGAATGTATTTTAACTCATTATCTCTTTGCCTTTTAATGCATTCCTTTACATTCATCTGTACTTAGCTCCTGGGGTGATTCACATGAAGTGTGTGCCTAATCCTGCCTTTTCTCTTTGCAACATGATTAAAGAGTTGCCTGTCCAAGTTGAAGCCTGAGGCTACGCATCCATAGCTCGCCACACCCTTTTCCTTTGGTGTCTTTCCATCTTAATTTCTTACAATGCCTTGCTTCCTACCTACGCTTTCAACAACCGGAAATAGCACATTCTTTTACTCTCCACATCCTACTTTACTTCACTCGGGATCTTTGCTTATTCTATTCACTTTTCACTGAGTAAAACTCCTCTTGAGTCATTGTCGATGACTCAACCTTCAACACAGCAAACCTCTAAGAATCCTGCCCAGGCGGTCCGCTGTGAGCATATGTGCTTTCCCACCCCCAACCATGGCAGTTTGTATACACCCCTGTATGTTATAGTATAGTCTGAGGCAGCTATATCTCTTCCCAAGGTGAGAGTCCAAGGATATAGATAAACCCAGGAGTACAGTTATTATCACAGGGAAGATGACTGATTGAGTGGTAGGGCAACGGAGATGAGG
>PVLD010027621.1:0-20497 GCA_004027595.1 Dinomys branickii | reverse complement strand
AGGGCCATCATCTGTGTAACCTGAGTAACAAAGATGAAGGTAACATTATGTAGGACAGCATCCAGAGCTAATTCCCTTCTATGTTCTCTATAATTCTGTATTTCCTCAGTCGTTTTTGTATTAGCAGAAATGAAGATAACTTTATATTATACAGCATCCCGTGCAAATTCCCTACTATCTTCTCTATAATTTGGTATTTTCTTTAATGTTTTTGTGTTAACTAATGTGAAGATAACTATGTAATACAACATCCAGTTCTAATTCCCTACTATATTCTGTATAACTTTGTATTTTCTGTATTGTTTATGTCTTTTCTGGTTCATATGTCTCCATTCTTTTGTCTTTAAAGTAAAATTAAAAACAAAAAAATGAAAGAAAAGAAACACCAAGCATAGCAAGCATTTAAACAGAGGGGAAAATTAGGGAACCAACAACAAGAAAATAACATGAGAAAAATTAGCCAATACATATCAGTTATAACCATTAATGTAAATGGCCTCAATTCACCAATCAAAAGAAACAGACTGGCAGAGTGGATCAAAAAAAAAAAAATCCAACAATATGCTGTATGCAAGAAACATTTAACAAAGGAAAGTTCATAGACTGAGAGTCAAAGGACAGAAAACAATACTCCATGTGACAGGAACCCAGAAAAAAGCAGGGGTAGCTGTTCTACTTGCAGACAATGTGAACTTCCAAGCAAGAATGATCAAAAGCGATAAAGAAAGTGACTACATACTTGTTAGAGGAGAACTGCAAGAGAAAGTGGTAACAAGCATAAATATATATGCACCAAATATGAGCACACCCAACTATATAAGACAAATACTAATAGGCATGAAAAATCAAATAAGTAACAACACAATTGTAATGGGAGACCTAAACACTACATTGTCACAAACAGATAAATAAGTAACAACACAATTGTAATGGGAGACCTAAACACTACATTGTCGCAAACAGATAGGTCAACTAGACAAAAAGTCAACAAAGAAATAACAGAACTGAACAAACTTGTGAAGAACTGGACTTAGTAGGCCTTCCCAGAGTGTTCCACCCAACAACATCAGAATACACATTTTTCTCAGCTGCACACAGGATGTTCTCTAAAATATACCAGGTTCTAGCCCATAGGACATGCTTAAGTAAATGCAAAGGAATTGAAATTATCCTACACGTATTACCTGTCTGTAGTGCAATGAAATTGGAAATTATCAACAAAAGAAATTGCAAAAACTCCATAAACACATGCAAATTAAATAACACCCTCTTGAACAACCAATGGGTCACAGATGAAATCAAAGAAAAAAATAAATATGTACAGTCAAATAAAAATGCAAATACAACTTACCAGAACCTGTGGAACACAACACAAGCAGTCCTAGAGGGAAATGTATAACAGTGAATTCTCACATCAGCAAAACAGAGTGAGCACAAATAACATAATTCTGCACCTCAAGCTTCTAGAAAAAGAAGAGCAAGTCAACCCCAAAGCATAAAGAAGGGAGGAAATTATAAAGATCAGAGCAGAAATTAATGCAACTGAGACTAAGAAAACAATACAAATTATTAATCAACTGAAGAGTTGTTTCTTTCAAAGAATAAATAAAATTGATAAATCCCTAGCCAATCTTATCAGAAAAGGAAAGAAAAAACTCAAATTCATGCAATAAAGAATGAAAAGGGTGAAATCAGTATAGATCCTGTGGAAATTCAGAAGATCATCAATATCTACTCAGAAAATCTTTATTCACATAGGATGTAAAACACAGAGGAAATAGCCAGATTCCTAGAAACACATGAATTACCACAGCTAAATCAACAAGATACAAAAATTCTGGTGGCCCTGAATCAAGGCCAGCAGTTTTCTGTAGCTGTTGGTTTCAAGCAGGAGCCTAAAGTGGTATCTTTCTATGGTCTGTTGGCCATTTCAGAACTTTAGAAATGTAATGGTCAATTCATTAGAAAGTAACAAATAACTAAATAAATTTTATGAGAGGACTTCAAGATGGCAACAGGGTAGGCAGCGAAGAGAGAACCTCCCGGAGGAATGCCACTCAGACAAAGGAATATAGGAATATAGCAACATGTGAAGGACAGAAGGGAAAGAGGTGGGTATCCTGAACTCAGGAAGGATCTGAAATGGGAATTAAAGCCCTCGGAAAGACTAAGCAAAACCTCTGCTGGAGGAAAGGATCGGAGATCCCCCTGGCGAAGTTGGGGGAAGAGGAGAAGGAGGAAGTCACCGCTACAAGCACACCCATGGCCCGCGCCCTCCTTCCGGCATTCGCAGCTTCAGCTTCGGAGGCCCACGCTCATGGAAGCCTCCCAACTCGGCCAGGGGAGAGCGGATTTCCAAGAGCTGCTCCAGGGCTGGAGAAAGGAGGGTGCAGCCAGCAAAGGAGGCAATGGCGGTCAGGAGCAGTTGTTGCACCCAGTGTGAGGATGAGAGGTTGCGACAGCCACTGGGGCAGAGTCCCCACCCTGCAGCAACCTTCCTAATCAGTGCCTGGAGAGAATCAATGCAACTAGTACACAGCCCACCACACCCAGCTCTGCACCTGCCTTGAGGCGGTGGCCTCGTGCCTTTCGGCTGGGTGAGTGGCTATTGGTGGAGAGCAGCAGGGAACCTCGGCGGTGAGCCATGGCGGCTCCCAGGGATCCAGCCGAGGAGCAGACGGGGTCTCCAGCACCGCAACAGGAAGGAGATGCAGATGGAGGTGGATCACGTGGCTCCACGCCCTTCTTACTCCAACATCAGGCAGGAAGCACAAGCTGGGTTGTTGGGACTCAGCTCCCACCCTGAACTCTCTCTGGGAGCACCTGAGTATTGGCAGCTTGAGCAAGCACCGCCTGTTCCTGGCAACAATGGGACGAATCCACAGTCTTCAGGACTCACCCGAAACTATTAATATGAGCACCAAGAGGGTCTCCTTACACCTTGCACATATAAACCTTGCATAGCAACAAATTAGATGAAAAGCAGTAGACCAGGAGTCTGAAAAACAACAACATACTCTATACAGCAGACCCGAGAAAATCCTCCAACTCTATTCTAGAACTAATCTTTAAACTCAGTTCATACCCTGAACTAACACAGTGAGAATGGGCTGGGGAGATTTCAAGCCCTTATACCAGGCATCGTAAGTTCGTCCAATGCCTAGCTTCAAGGGGTGGGGAACGGTAATACTGGAGATCAGGAGGAGGGAGGAGGAGAAGAAAGGGCCTCTGGCATCAAGGCAATGGGACAGCTGAACCGGTCACCGAGGGTGCCCCGACAGGGGTGCGTGCCCTGTGGCTGCTCCACTGAGGGCCCCGTGGCTGCTCCACTGCAAGCCCCATGGCTGCTCCGCTGCAGGCCCCGCGGCTGCTCTTCTGTGCACCCTGCAGCTGCTCTGCTGAGGGCCCCGTGGCTGCTCTGCTGTGGTCTCTGTGGCTGCTCCACTGTTGGCCCTGCGCTGCTCCACTGAGGGCCCCGCTGAGGGCGCCCCATGGACTGGACCCGCCCCCACCCATAGCACAGTGACAGCGACGGGGCAGAGCAGAGCGGTCCGCTGTGAGCATATATGCTTTTCCACCTCCGACCATGGCAGTTTGTATACACCCATGTGTGCTATAGTATGGTCTGAGGTAGCTATATCTCTTCCCAAGGTGAGAGTCCAGGTGTATAGATAAGCCCAGGAATACAGTTATTATCACAGGGAAGATGACTGATTGAGTGGTAGGGCAACGGAGATGAGGGAGGAGAAAATTGAATGATCAAATGGGCCATCATCTGTGTAACTGAGTAACAAAGGTGAAGGTAACATTATGTAGGACAGCATCCAGAGCTAATTCCCTTCTATGTTCTCTATAATTTGTATTTCCTCAATTGTTTTTGTATTAACAGAAGTGAAGATAACTTTATGTTATGCAGCATCCAGTGCTGATTCCCTACTATCTTCTCTATAATTTGGTATTTCCTTTAATGTTTGTGTGTTAACTAGTGTGAAGAGGACATTATGTGATACAGCATCCAGTGCTAATTCCCTGCTATGTTCTGTATAATTTTGTATTTTCGATATTGTTTATGGCTTGTTCTGGTTCATATGTCTCCATTCTTTTGTCTTTAAAATCAAAAATCAAAAAAAAAAAATTCTGAGTAACCCAGTATCAATCAATGAAATTAAAACTTACTAACGAAGAAAACCCAATACTCCCAAAATTGCTGTACAGTTTCAATGCAATCCCAATTAAAATACTATTAATATACCTCACAAATCTAGAGAAAACATTCCTAAAATTCATCTGGAGCCAGAAGAGACCTAGAATAGCAAAGGCAATCCTGGGCAACACAGGAGAAGCAAGAAGCATCACAATCCCTGACTTGAAATTATACTACAAAGCTACTGTGATAAAATCAGCATGGTACTGGCAAAAAAAAAAAAAAAGACCTGAAGATCAGTAGAACAGCTTAGAAGATGCAGACACAATTACAAACACACTCAGCCACCTTACCTTTGACAAAGGGGCCAAAGATGTTCACTGGAAGAAAGACAGCCTCTTTAATAAATGGTGCTGAAAAAAACTGGCTTTCCACATGCCGAAGACTAAAACTCAAGCCATGTCTATCATCACGCACTAAAGTCAAAATGGATCAAAGGTCTAAATATTAAAACAGAAACACTAAATCTACCGGGTGAGAAAGTAGGTAGAAATCTTGAAGAGATAGAGATAGGCAGAGAGCTCATGAACAAACACCAAACTGCACAAGAAATACTTCAAGGAATCAACAGCTGGGATCTCATCTTATTCAAAAGATTTTGCAGATCAAAAGAAATCACCAACAGAGTGAAAACAAAACCCACAAATTGGGAAGAAATTTTAGCCAACTATCCCTCAGAGAAAAGTCTTCTTCTATCTAAAACTTATAAAGAATTTTTAAAAATCAGGCCCCCCAAGTGCAAGGACATGAGTTCGATTTCTTGTACAAAAAAAAGGAAAAAATTCAACGACCCAATCAAAAAATGGGCATCTGAGATGAATACACACTTCTCAGATGAACACATGGAAATGGCAAATAAATATATGAAAAAATGTTCAATATCATTGGTCATCTAAGAAATGCAAATTAAAACAATACTGAGATTCCATCTCACCCCAGAAAAAATGGCTATCATCATAAAAATCAACCGGTAACAAATGCTAGAGGGGCTGTGGGGAAAAAGGAACCCTTTTACACTGTTGATGGGAATGCAGCCTGGTACAATCACTGTGGAAATCAGTGTGGAGATTCCTCAAAAAACTAGGATTAGAGGTCCCATTTGACCCAGCTATTCTCTTTCTGGGTATTTTTCCAGAAGAACTGAAAACATCATACCACAGGGATATATGTGCACCCACGTTTATAGCTGTACAATTTTTCATACCTAATTTTGGAAACAACCCAATTGCCCGCCGAGTGAGGAATGGATAAAAAGATGTGGTATTTTTATACAATGGTGTATTTCTCAACTATAAAATAGATAAAGTTGAGCCTTTACAGGTAAATGGATGCAACTGGAGACCATACTCATAAGTGAAATAAATCAGACCTGCATGTGTCAACATCATATTGTCTCCCTAGTGTCAAAAATTGAAATAAGATCCAAAAGTTACAATAGATATTGTAAAAGGGAAAAAAACTGCTCAAAAGGAAGGAAAATCTAGAATGGGGAAAAGAAGAAAAGAATGTGTATAAAGAGAGAGAGAGGGAGAGCTAAGATAATGGTATACTAATTCCTGTTAGTTCACTGAAAGGAACAGTTAGTGCTTATATTGTTATCTTACATGCCTATATCTGGTAATCTGAGCAACTACTTTGAAGATAACAATACACATTATAAACACCATTGTTAATTTCCTATCATCTTGTTTTGAAATTCTGTATCACTTTTGGTTTTTTAATTCTCTTCAAAATAAAAATCTTTTGAAAAGAAGATAGAATAGATACACTGGCATAGCCTTAACTCAGGGAAGAGATAGAAATTGTCACCTGAGAATTTATAGTGACAGGTCCACTCTTGGATAAGAACAGAAATGGAAAAAAAGGGTCTTATTAACTACAAGAGAGAAAAAAAAAACTAGATCATCTACAATAAAATGACATACTGACAACTAACCTTTTAACAGCAACCATGGAAGCTAAGGAACAGTGAAATGTCTTCAGTATGCTAAGAAAGCAATCTTCAGGAAGTGTAGTCCTATCAATACTATTAAAAATAAAATTGGAATAAAAATCACTTATAAAATAACAATAACTCAATTTATTGCCAACATATATCACTCATGAAAGTCTAATCTGCCTGTGAAAAAGGCAAATAACCTTTTAGGGATGGACTGAGGTGCCAGATATACCAGCAGCCAAAAAATGTGGAAAAGATGAAACAACACTAAAAGGCACTGGTACTATAAATCAATAGCAGTAACATCTAATATGGGAGTTAAAATACTTAGATAGAACTAAAACACTGAACAAAACTAAACTTATTTTAAATGAGGAGACTGACCAAAATTTAAGCGCTTTAAATTTTTTATTGTCCAGGACAATGGTTGATATAAAAAGATTACAGTGTAAGGTATAATATTCCTAAAGTAAGGGGGAAAAAAGAATAAGGAAAAACAACTTAATCCAAAACAGCCAAGAACAGGGAAAAAATGAAATAAACCAGGCCAAATAAACCAGGTGCAAATCAGATGAAAAAAATAAACACAAATATATCAGTAATGTTAATAAATGTAATCAAAATTAAAAGACAAAATTAGCTATTTACTAATTATAGGAGAAATAGCTCCAACCCAGAACAGAGTAACATTAAAACTATTCCAAAAATAAAAAATAAATAAAATAAAATAAACTATTCCAATAACGATATGAGATTATGACTAATAAAATCATTATTACAGTAACTAGCTTCAGGATTATGAAGTAATAAAGAAATAAAATTGACACCAAATTAGAATATAACTTGAAAGAGAATTGATTTAAAAAACTGTAATCCCAATTCCTTTATTATTTTTGTGTTATTCTGGTTTATGTCTGTTTGGTTGTTGATATGTCTCCATTCTTTTGTCTTTAAAATAAAATTAATTTAATTTAAAAACCTGAATAATCCTATAACTGTTAAAGATAATCAATATTTAAAGTCTTTCTCATAAAAAGAATTAAGCATTTGTCCCACCATTGCTCTATATTTACACCTCAGAAAAGGAAGTGATTAATGAAAGGCAATTCCTTTCTATAGAAGTATTCCAGCCAATAAGCAAGGAAAATTTATACAGTCAAAATATCATCTTTTGGGCCAACTAACAGAGTGAGCAATCCAGGCAATTAAAGAATCTGGCCAGTTACAGTAACGGCTATCAAAAGCACTTCACAGCCAGAATGGGCCTTCATGCGATTCCTTTTTATCAGAACTCCATATTTGCTGTACACAACGCTCCCATTCCTTGAGTGGAGTTGGCACAGCTACAACACACCTTAATCCTATGTCCTCCCACCCCCTTTCTCCATCTCTGATCCCCTTCCTGTTTGAGAAAGCTCTATCTCCCTATTTCCCACTGTCTTTTATTTTGTTCTTTATTTATATTTTGTGTTTTTCGTATAAAAGAAACCATGAGATATCTAGGCGTGTGTGTGTGGTTTACTTCGCTTAACATTGTGGTCTTTAGTGTAGGCATTCTTGAACTATAGGCCATGCAAGAAGAAAATATAAAATTATGAAAAGGTAAAATTTATAGTTGTGGATAATATAACTGTATATCTAGAAAATCTTCCCCCAAATCATTTAAAAAACAAAACTAATAAGAATTCAGAAAATATAGTTAAAATATTTGCCCCAAAGGGTTGGGAATGCCAGGGATGTAGCTCAGCAGCACAGCACTTGCCTGGCGAGCACAAGGTAGTAAGTTGGAGTCCCAGTACAAAAACCAGCAAGAACAAAGAGCTGGGAGTGGTACTGTATGTGCTTAGCACATGTGAGTTCAATTCCCAGCACTCCCCCAAAAATGCAGCCATTTAAATGACATTTAAAAAGATACCAAATTATGTGACACAAATTTATAATATAATCAAATGATGTTTGTAAAGATACCAAATTATGTGACACAAGCTTGTACTACTAATTCATAAAAACAGAACTCTAAATTGTACCTACCATGTGATATAACCTATTTCTAAAAAAATATGGAATAAATGTTTTTAAAAGCATACTAAAAATGTTAGAGTTAACACTTGTTGTATTTGGAGGGTAGAATTCTTTCCTATTTCCTATGTTTTATTTTATATGTATCAGTTAGCTTTATAATGAAAACTTTTATTTTTTTATTTTTTTATTTTTTTTGCGGTACAGGGGATTGAACTCAGGACCTTGTGCTTGCCAGGCAGGTGCTTATTCCACTGAGCTAAATCCCCGGCCCTTATAATGAAAACTTTTAAATAAAAAATACTTTACATTCGCAAGTAAATGACAATACATATTTTCCAGAGAAGTTTCACTAAATTTCAAAGAAAGCCAAAACAGGGACCTTAGCTATAATTTTACATCAGTCATAACCACCAGTGAAACCAAACTGTCCACTTAAGAATGTCAAGTACATATACCCGGAAAACACCTACATTTATTGTCACTACAGTTGACAAAACCAAGTAATGCATTTTGGAAAAATACATCCATGGAAGTATAATTTATAGACAATCCTCAAATAAGATTTAGTGTGCATTGTTTATGCGATACAATACCTGGGCACCATCTGAACTATTTTAAATGATTATTTCACTTTAATCTTCAGAATAACTCCATTAGTGTACATAAGATTACTTGCAATAGTGGTTAATGTCATGGACACAGCTTTTTTTTTTATCAACATGTAGTAGAACTAAGAAAGCACACTTACAGGTGAGTCCTATGCTAAGTTCTCAGATACAACTGAAAGTGCTCCTGTTAAAGGTCAGCTATCTCAGTATGCAACAGATAAAGAAATTCCAGTACTGAAGGACAATATATGAGTTTATAGGGGTGACATCAATTCCAGAAGTACTGTTTCACTATTCTTTCAACTCTACAGTTTCTTTTCTCATCACTGAGCTCAAAGCAAAATAACTGAATATTTGCTTTCAATAGCATCCCTGACAATATTTTCCTCTTAAAATGGTTTCCTATTCAAACACGTTCAAACAGCTTTCATCACTATTGATATAACTGAACACTGGGTCTTGAAGGGCCACACCTTGAGGCTCAACACTGATAGAACATCTGCTTTTTGGGAACAACTACACAATAATCACTTGAGTAAGCCAGGCGTGACAGCACTCACCTGTAATCCCAGCACTCAGTAGGCTGAGGCAGGAGATGATTGCACGTTTGAGACCAGCCTGGCCTACAAAGTGAGCTCAAGGCCAGCCTGAATGGCATAGCAAGACCCTGTCTCAAAAAGACAAAAACAAAATCCCTTGAGTAAGTAGCACAGCTTTCAATATATAAATTATCTATTAAAATGTTTATGAAGCAATTCTCCTTTTCTTGCTACAAAATGAAAACACTATATCTCCTATTAAAATTTCATTAAGGAATGCCATTCATAAGATTCAATTAAGTATATGAAAACTTATCCCATTGGGACCTGTATTAAGTTATTCTCCAAGACAATATAATCCTATTTTTGTTCTGAGTTCCTCTCTGGAGCAAAAATGACTGAATTTCATTAAGCAAAACAATTCTTTCCTCCCAATTTGAGTCCCAGATGAACTACACTGTGTGAACTATCCAGAATCTTGGGTGGAAAAGAGAACACGAATCCTGTCACCCCTCTGCCCACATACATGCAGCCTTCCTGTATTATTCCCTCCACTGAGATTAGCCAGAGTTAATTCTTTTAGCAAATAGAACACCAGCATTCATTCACTTTTGACAAGATGCCCAGCAGGGATCATGCCCTGGTCCAAGGTTAGTGGGTAAAAATCATACCTAAAAGCTCTCAAGCCTTACTTTAGCATTCTCACTGAAATTTTCCTTTCCCCCTCTGAAGATATAAATCCCTGTCCATCTTTTGCATCATAGATTCCTGAAGACTATCTACTTAAATGCCTTTCTCTGCACAGAAAATGCCACTGCAGGAACAGAAGTGTGTCCATACTCTGCTTGAATGGTCTCAGATGAAAGAAAACTCAGGCAATGTGCTTCAGGAAGCAGCTCTAGTCAGAATTTTTCCCTGTATGGCCCTAGGGTCTGGTAAGGTCTGTCCAACTGTCCCATGGACATGTCTACTGCCTCAGAAAAGATGATCACTACCCCTTAAGAAGGTGCCAGGTTTGCTTCCTTGTTCCCTCCATCTACCCCCACTCACCATTTGCCTTCATGATCTGTATCACCTTGATACTCAGTGTGTTTTAAAAATACATAGGATAAAGATTACAACATAAGCTTTTGGGGTTATAATTTTTATCTAAAAATATTTTTTCTTGGTTATTCAATTTTAGGAACTGATCTATATACTGGTTTCATTCTGAATGGCCAGGAAAAAAAAATTTTTAATTTGAATCCTGCTCTAAAGGTGATGATTCAGAAATTCTGGAGCAAGACTTGGGAAATCAAAGCTTTAAAAACAACAACAACAAACGCCTTCTTCAAACAACTCTGATATACCTAAATAATTCCAAAGTCTAGTAATTCCAAAGTCTGTAGACTCACTTTTTAGTATTCGACAGCTCAGGTTATTGCTAATATTTAAAACTACTGTGTGGAATTATGACATCTAACCTACAATTATGAGAATGGGCCTCAATCCCCTTCTGCTGCAGGTTTGATGCCACAGGACACTGCCTTCAGGTCAGAGATTAGGGCTCAAGGGGTGTAGTAGGAAGTGACTAATACCTACAGGGTCAAGCAGTGGAGCAGCGTTCGGTACAGTAAGAACAGGGTGCGATACCATCTTGATAATCCGCCAGCTGCTTCTCAGGTACCTCTGTGAATAGAATTGCTCCTAAGAGTCGTTTGCAGTAGGTCTGGGTCTCAGTCCAAAAATGGGCATCTGAAATCAATAGATACTTCTCAGATGAAGAAGTAGAAATAGCAAAGAAATATATGAAAAAATGTTCAACATCACTTCATTCAAGAGATGTAAATTAAAAGAATGCTGAGATTTCATCTTACTCCAGAAAGAATGACTATCATCAAGAAATCAATCCATAACAAATGCTGGAGAGGCTGTGGGGAAAAAGGAACCCTTTTCCACTGTTGGTGGGAGTGCAGACTGGTACAACCACTGTGGAAATCAGTGTGGAGATTCATCAGAAAACTAAAACTAGAGGTCTCATTCAACCTAGCTATTCCTCTTCTTGGTATCTTCCTAAAAGAATTAAAAAGCATCATACTACAGCAATATAAGCGCACCCATAGTTATAGTGGAACAGTTTTAAATAGCTAAATCTTGGAAACAGCCTAAATGCCCATCAACCAATGAATAAGGAATATGTAAATTTTTTATACAATTAAGTATTACTCTCCCATAAACAAGGAGACACTTGAGACATTTATAGCTAACTGAATTGAGACCACACTCTTAAGTGAAATAAATCAGACACATGTGTAAATATCACACTTTTGCTTTCTCTGTTGTGAGAAACCAAACGTGTGCATAAGAACCAAAATATGTAAGAGATGTTGGCAAATGGGAAGAAAATGCACAAAAGGGAAGGGGGACAAGAGACGGGGAAGGAAAAAAGGAACAAGGAAAGGAATGGAAGGTAAAACTGAAAACAAAGCTTTCGTAAATAAGCAGAAGAAGGGTTGAAGGGAGGGTAGGAGCATGGGGAATAAAGAAGACACAGATCATGGACAGGTACAAATTCCATACGATGAATGTCATCCCTATGCATATCTTAAATGTATGAATGAAATAAAATTTTAAAAAGAGGTCTGGGTCTTTATAGAAGCAACACCCTGTCACGGCATACACGCTCCCTTGGGAAGGGGCCATGACTGGGACAAAACGACCTTCTCAGCCGATGTGGGAGTGAGTTCCTCGGCCTGTCCAGGGACCCGGCTGCACGTTACAATATGCCCCTTATCCACCTTCACAGGAAAAAAAAGATGCCAGTAATGAACCATTAGCATTTCTCAGTAGAAAACCAGCACTTTTAACTTGCCATAAAAAGCACATTACTACCTCTTCCTTCCTTCCATTTCAAGCACTGGATGTTTGAGGAGTGATTCACCACTATGATGAAGCCTGTGTTTCTATGCGGAATTACTTCTAATCCCTTAAATAGCATGTCTTAGTGCCTCTTGTGTCTACAGTTTTGATTAATCAGAATAAATTGCCTCAAAACAACCGGTGATTTGTTTGTCAAAAAGATTTATAATTGGTAGGCATAGATCTCCCTTAATAACGTCTTCTTTGGAAATAGGAAAAAGAATTCCAGATTCTTAAAACAATCACACTCTGCAGCCCTTTTGTGGACTGGCTTGAATGAAGAACGATCACTGCAGTTTTTCAGGAGCCAGGAAACCTTAGCGTTCTCCCTAACTTGCCTGATGTAACAGGGATAACAGGCAAACAAAATAACTGAGACCATAACCTGGCACCTCCAAATCGCAGAGGACTTCAACTGCCCAAAGGGATCACATCTCGTGACAGTCTGGTGATGAGACACAGTTGGGGCTGCAGAGAGCACATCCAGTTGTAGTACACTTGGAGTCACATATCATTGGCCTAAATTCTTCAGCTACTGCTTCCAATTTCTGATATTTAATATTTCCTTGGGTCTCACAGCTCCAGTTTCCCTGACCTGTAAAATAGGGGTGACATCACCTTCATCACAAGAAAGACCTAGCACTGCACACACCTAAGCCAGCCTGCATGACACAGTGAGACGCTGACACAGGGACCAAAACAAACAAACAAAGTCTCCTCAGCTGAGGAGTGTCTTAAGTATGGAAATGCCGCTCAGATCTGTAGACTGCCTGGTACAGAAAAAGAATTTCGCTTCAGCAAAGAGGAAACGCGGATACAAGTGCTGCCTATCAGTGGAGGGTCCTTCTGCTCTACTCAGATGGAATCACAAGTTGGCAAAGGACAACCCCCATGAATGGTCCTGGTAACCATCCATACCAAGTAACCCTGGATGTCAACGGTCCACGCTGCTGGCTGCTGGGCCCTGTCACCGCCGTCATCTGATGCTGGCTTGGGCCAGACGCCATCAACAGACTTTGCCCGTGCTGCTCTTTGTCACGATCTTTGCTGGCCGCAGATCTCTGAAGCACCTCAGGGTTGACAATCCCTCACGTTTTTGCTCTTTCTTTTGAGGCAACTTCTCGGTCCACACTACTCAAGAGAAAATAGGGTTTATGGAACTTTTGAACCCATAATACCTGAAAAACACATCACAAGCAGATTTACAGAACACCAAAGCAGGGCTTTATTTGAGCAAGGCTAGCGTAGCAGCAAGGAACGTTAGTAGCCAGCATGAGCCCTTGGAGACTAACACTCCCCAAATTTGAGCAGCGTACTGCTTATGCAGCCGCTGCAGGCCTGTGATGGTGCAAGGGTAGGCCTGTGATTGATTCAGGTTCAGGCTTGTGGTCCAAGTAGGTTCAGGGCTCCAGGAAAGCCACAGCAACCCATGAACTTCATGAGAGTATAGCCTAATGTCCGCTGTTAATTGACACAAAAATGGAGTGGCCAAAACCCAGGAATGTTCAGGGGGGGCTGGCTGTGTTCATTAGAGCAGATTCGGGCTTGGGAAGACCGGGTGTGATAACAACGGGTCGGGTCCCTCCCCTCCACCTTGATCTTAGAGTGGTCATCTCCTCCCTTCTTCAGAGAGGCCAGAGCAGCCCTGGAATGTGGAGTGCGGGAGGGGCAGAGCAGGGCGCAGCTGAGCTGCAGCAAAGGAACCTCACAGGTAGCATGGGGGCAGTGAGGCCAGACGCCGGTTCTCCCAGCCCACAGAGGGGAAGGTGCCAAGTGGGAGCAAAGGGAAGGGGGAGGGGTGTAATAGCCATTGGTCAAACCACACCACCAGCACCACCATTACCACCTCCACCCCTGTGGCTGGCACAAGAAAAAGAGAGTCAGGAAACTCTCCTGTATCTCACAAAGAGGTTCTAATTAGTTACCAAGAGCTGGTCACTGATTATCAGTATGAAGACAAACATCCAGCAGTATGTGCCTGTAATCCCAGCACTCAGGAGGCTGAGGCAGGAGGATTGCTGAGAGTTCGAGGTCAGCCTGGGGTACAAAGTGAGTTCAAGGCCAGCCTGAACTGCATAGTGAGACCCTGTCTCAAAACAACAAAAACGAGAAAGAGAGAATACAAAAAGCACTAAGTATAAAAGATATAAAATTGATACATTATACTACATTAAAGTTAATATTGTCTATTCATCAAAGTTATCATTAAGAAGTAAACGGTTAAGCCCCAGAATGGAACGTGTTTGCAATACATCTCACTGACAAAAGGCTCAGATCCAGGACACAAGAAAACACCTAAAACTGGTAAGAAAAACAGACAATCCAAGGGGAAATTTGAGCAAGAAACTTGAACAGGCACCCTTCAAAAAGAGGGCATTGAATGCTCAGCAACAATCAGGACTCATGTAGCACTACTTTGGGACAGCACTCTGTGGCATGAGTACATAGTACCAGCTACTTAGGAGGCTGAGCCGGGAGGGTGGCTTGAACAGAGGAGATGGAGTCCAGCCCGGAGCACAGAGTGAAATCCCACCCCCGCCCTGCTCAAATAACTGCTCTGGAAAAACTCGTCAGCAGTTCATTATCGTATGTCTCACCCATTCCACTCCTGTCTGTGTTCCCTAAAAGATATGTAGAAGAATGTTCTGACCAATATTATTAGTGTAAGGAAAAACACTGCAGACTTTTTATGTAGCAAAATACCATGGAGCACCGCAAAGGAATAAAGGATGGTTATACATGACAACCGGAATAAATCTCATAAACACGACTTTCACCAAGCAGAGAAAGACTGAAACAAAACATATTCTGAGTCTGCCAAAAAAATGTATACACACTTCAGGAAAAGAAAGACTTGTATAAATATTGTAATACTAAATTTACATGAGACACCATGAGATTAATACAAGTTACCTCTGGCCATTACAAGAGGTGCCTAAAGTGATGGTCACTAACTTGTAGACATTTATTAGTATGACAAACTACTGCTCGGGTGACCTTGGTCATTGAGATTACTGCACATCCATTTTCCATTTCTTCTCTAAGGGCCGGAAGTGTAGTGGATTTTCTGTAGTATAGGACATCCTCTAGGGTCGCCATTATGAGGGTAACACCACCTCTTAAAGAAACAACACACTATTTTTCTTTTCCTGAAGTGTGTATATCTTTTTTTGGCAAACTCTGTCTATAACCCTTATAATTACATTTATGTAAATTTTGGAAAAAGACAAAACTATTCATTGGCTTAAAAGTTAAGATAATGATTATATTTTGGGCTGTAATGACTGAAAGCTTATACCAGGATGAAACCCGGGATTTTAATAATTATTTTATTGTTGTACGAATAACTTCACTCTGTGGAAATTTCTTGAGCCATGCGCTGTAGTCTGTGCATTTTTCTTCTCCTTTTTCTTCTTTGTTCTCTTCTCTTTCAGTTTGTCTTTCTCCTTCTCCTTCTTCTTTTTCAGTCCTGGAGATTGAACCCAGGACCTTTTTATTATTGCTAATTTAAGACCATGTATAAGTTGCTAAATTGGTCAGGCCGGGCTCAAACTTGTGATCCCTCCGCTTCAGCCCTCCTGAGCCCTGGGATTACGGGCATGCTACACCACACCTGGCTGGCAGTATTCTTCTTAGACTTCAACACACATTTATTCTTTAAGTCCTACATTAATCAACTCTCTCGTCACTGGGACAAAACACCCGGTACCCACAATTTAGACTTGCGTGACTCATCGTTTCAGAATTTCAAGTCCGTGGTGGACTGGCTCCATGCAGAAACATAACAGTACAGGGGTATACAGCTGCTCAGTTCACGTCTGTGCTCTGGCTGGGAAGCAGAACCCGGGGAAGAACAACTGGCACACCAAAGGCACACCCCAGGGACCCTCCTCCAAACAGCAGGCCCAGCTATGAACGTCAGTGGGTTAATCCGCGAAGGGGGTAGCACGCCCGCGATCCACTCACCTTCCCAAGAGTCTCAGTCCAGTCAAGTTGGCAACTCAGAGTAACCGGCACAGTTCCCAAAACACTTGTCTTCTTATACTTCAACAAACTTTTTTTCTAATTCCCAAACATTTCGCAGAGGAGAAATATTGTCTTTTTTTTTTTCTTTACTCAAAGTAGATGAGGGAGCACAGGTATGAAATCAGCTAAGCCCGTTCACTAATGATAGATGTTTCGCGCTGCAGTTTTCCTAAGGTTGTTTTTTTCTTCAAGGTTCAACTGCATAATTTCTGAGTATTTTTGCTGTTTTCTCTTCTGCCCTCCTCTTACATCTGTATTTTGTTTTCTTTCTATACATGGTTCCGATGCTGACGAAAGCCAACTTCATCAGAAGTTCATTTTCCATTTCTTAACTGCAATGGTAGCCATAACACAACGGCAGTAAGGCAAGTTGCCATCCAAATCTTAAAAAAGAAAGAAAATGCCATTTAGATGACAGTCCATCTGCACTCTTTTAAAACTTACCATGGTTCTACTTTGATCCCTACATTCTCATTTTAAATTCCCATTGAATTCCACTGTATAATTTTAGTGTCTCGTAAAGGAACAAATTTTTGTGAATTCCTACTGCAAATTGGCATGATTGATATTTATCCCTCTGTTCTTGATATTTCATTTTTGAAGGTCGAAAGAACATTAATTCAATTTCACATTTGATTAAATGCTGTGTTGACATTCCAAATTCCCCTTGGTCCCAACTCCAATTCTTTCCCACTTTTGATTAATCTACTTCATCAGAACCACAATTAAAATTGCCTCAGAAGAGAAAAGAATTAAAATTTAGTTATTAATTTTTCCAAAGAGTATGGTCATGTATATACAAAACAATCCAGTGGTAAATAATTACTGGCACAAAATTAGTAGCACAAGTGACTTCCCACTGGGATTTTAAAACTTATGATTAAACTCTAGTAAAGAACACCATCTAGCAATTATAATTTCTAATAAAGAAAATGGCCTAAACAATTTTTAAGTTACTTTAATGGAGACAGTCAGTCTTTAGTTCCTGTTTTTGAGGGTTAATAGAATTAATCTATAAATTCAAATTTGAGACATTTTCCTTTAAATATAATGTATTTCTGAGACTAAATATTCTGTTATATCAAGATGAAAACTTACCTGAGATAAACAAAAATAAGCCATATTTACTCTTTCATTCAGAAAATGAAAAAGAATGTTCTGATTTAAAACAGTGGTGAATTCTCTTCCACTACTAAAAACTCTTTATCAATCAAAATGTACATATTTATAATGTGTGTGGGGTATAATAAAAGCACTGTGCAATCATAAGTAATTTTTTTAAATATTTACATGCCAACAATTCTTTTTCTTTGCTGATAATTCAGGAGGGGATAAAATCTCGCAAGTCTGACCATCCCTTTGGAAATTACTGTGACCATAAAGGCACATTTTTCTTCCTCTAAGTGTTAATTATTTCTATGGTAACTCTCCATCTGGTTTCCACTATTTTCACAGGCATTTTAAATTAAGCTTATATATGTCGATGTTCCAAGATTATCACTGCATTTGCACAAGCCATAGGGCTCTTTGACAGACTTTATTATGCCAGTCACATTAGGGAAATGTTTAAATGTCACCTCTGTTATGCAAGAAAAAATTCATGCAGAACAGGACTGAGGCTGGAATGAGAAGCACGGCTTCCACAAATCCACTCATCATACTGTATTTCTCAAGTCTGTGATTACAGATTTCTTCTTTGTTTCCTTCTTTTTAATCCAGTACTTGGAATTGAACTCAGGATCTTCACACTAGGCTATATCCCCAGTTGTTGTTTTTTTCTTTCTATTTTAAGACAGGGTCTCACTAACTTGCACACCCTGAGTAAAAACTTGCCATTTTTCTGTCTCAGCCTCTCATAGTGCTGGAATTACAGGTATGCGCCACCATGACCAGTCACCTCTTTACTTCTAAACATAAAGTGATCTAAATTCCATGAAGAAAGTATTTTATACAGAATATACTTGGACTTATCCAATACTTAAAACTACAGGAACTACTCCAGGTTCCTTATATGACTATATATACGCTGTCTTCTTTATATGTTTTTTTTTTTTTTTTTTTTTGTGGTACTGGGGATCGAACTCAGGACCCTGCGCTTGCTAGGCAAGTGCTTATTCCACTGAGCTATATCCCCAGCCCCGTGTCTTCTTTATATGTATTACACTAGTTATAAAAGGGATTGTGAAAAAGGACGAAGTACCCCTTTAAAGAACAAAACTTCCTAAAAGACAGAGGAGCTCTAAACCAAACCAAAGGGGAACTTCTTTTCCCACTACCAAATCCTTTCCACGTGACTAGAAAACCAGAAATAAATTAAGTCCATGAGAATTATGCTTAAGTTTTAAAAAATGAGAAAAGGAGAAAAAAAATGCAAAGCTTTTGTAAATAAGGAGGGAAAGAGAGGTTGAAGGGAGGGAAAGGGAACAGGGGGAAACACATCAAGTTACGTCAAGTACAGGTAGACATCCCCTAAGATGAATGCGATCGGGTATACCTAAAATGTACCAATAACAATCACTTTCTTTGGAAAAAGCAAACAAACCCAGTTTTTCTTTGAAAAAAAAAAGGTTAAACTTTCACCTGCAATTCATTCTTCTGTCATATAGGACTGAAACCTCCAACCCTCAAAGCCTTACACACAGGAAACACCAACAGAACCCTTAACCTGTAAGCACTGAGACCTTGATCCAAAAGTAAATACATTAGTGACTACATTTCCTATTTTTCAAAAAATTCACCTCGAAGAGACTTTCTTGAAGATGCAAAAACTAATTCTGGATGCTATTGCTGAACAGTTTGTCTCCCTTTCTGCCCTTCCCCCAGGTAGGCTGACGGCTCGTGCATGTGCCGTAACCCCGGAGGACGAGAAGAGCCCGTCCTTACCTACTTCCTCTGCTCTACCTTGCCCTTGTGCCCCAAAGCCCCAGGGTTCGCTTCCATCAGCGTAGGTCACGGACCTTCCCGATAGAAACTGTCACGTCTGAGAAGGGCAAGCTGCTGCACCAGGGCTCCTCTCCTAGCAGGGAGTGTGGCCGAGGAAAGCGGGTCAGTGTGTTTTCACTGGGGGTCCTCCTAAACCGGCAGACTACACAGAAACATTTCGACATTTTTCCAGGGAGAACAGCGCCGGGAGCATATTAATTATCCCAAGCAGGCACAAGCACAGAAAGACGGAAGGAAATTTAACTTAGCTTGATTTTGTTTAGAGTTAGACCTGCCCAGTAGTTCTGACTTCCTTGCCTCCTAGAGCTTTGTCGATGTAATTCAAAGGTACCGAGTTCTTCTCCAAGTTTTCCCTAAGGCCTGGCTATAATGTAATGGATGATATAGCACAGGGCGGGATTTCTCTCTTTTTATGGCTAAACAAGAAATATCCCACTGTCTGTGGACACCGAATTTACCTTCCCCACTCACACACAGATGGGCTTTTAGGCTGCTTTCATCTCTCAGCTGTTATACATAGCTGCAATGAACACAAGACTATAAATGTCTCTTTTCGATTTTGATTTCAATACTTTTCATAAATACCCAGGAGTGGGATTTCTAGGTTATGTGGCAGTTCTTCTTTTAATTATTGGAAGAACTCCTATATGGTTTCCCACAGCAGGAGGCGTGATGCTGTCAAATAAGCCCCACCCAGAAGGACAAACACTGCATGATTTCACTTATGTGCGGCCTCAGCCAGATCAAACTACAGAAGCAGAATGTAGCACAGTGTGTCCTAGGGAACTCAGGGGAGGGGGAAAGGAGAATTTCTGCTCAGTGGATTTAGAGATCTGCTATACAACACTGTGCTTATAGTTAATAGTACTGCACTTTAAAAAATCATTAAGAGCCAGGTGGTGCACACCTATAAACTCCGCACTCTGGGATGCTGAAGCATGTGGATCAAAAATTCAAGCCCAGGACTTCCGGGAAGATGGCGACCGGGTAGGCAGCAGAGAGAGAACCTCCCAGAGGATTACCACCCAAACAATGAAATATAGGAATATGAAGACAGAAATGAGGACTTCTGGGAAGAAGATGAACAGCTGAGAGAGCAAGTGCGGAGGGAAGAACGGCTTCAGCTCCTGAACCCGACAGAGAACGCGCTACTGGGACAAACTGCGCCAAACCGGGCAGCGCTCCGAGATCCCGCTCAGAACCCCACCCCTGCAGCCAGCGCTGAGCGAACTGGAGCAACAGCGACCGGCTGGCGCGATTTCTGAGTCAGGGAAAAGCTCCATCCAGGGAAAAACATCTGAACGGCACTCCTGTTTGC
>PVLD010027620.1:0-20497 GCA_004027595.1 Dinomys branickii | reverse complement strand
GCGTGTGTGTGTATGTTTATAATGGATAAGGTGAAAATCTGGGATAGCATTTTGCTTCCACATTTTGTCATTTTTTAAATTTTTCTTTCAATTTGTTTTATGTGTTGTTGTCTATATTTTTCTTGTGTTATGTAGTTTTATCATTGGTAAGGAAACTTGCCTAGGAAATGTCTGTTTCTCTGAGATGTCTTCTAGGTGTACCTGGCTGTTGATCTTTGTGTCAGTCCCAAGATCCTATCTTCCCGCTTTATTAGGGATGATGTGTTTCTATCTATATGGTTCACCACCCAATACATTACTACTGAGATATGGGGATGATTGTGACCACCGATTATCACAGTGTTGTACAAGGGTGAACAACTGATTATAAGAAGTATGGTTTCTTGGCTAAAGTAGTAGAATTAGTAATAACAATATCATGCAACACAGCCTAAAAACTGATAATCTGTGGTAACTGGTAATTTGGTATTTCTAACCATAGGAACAAGATCTATAGTTATGTATCAATTTCCAACATAGACTGAATTTCTATGCGGAGGATTTCCCCTTAGTAGGGTGATCTTGTCCTGTAGAGAAGTTTAAATTAAGAGAGATATGGTACAAAACAGAGCACTACGTGAAGCGAATATAGTAGGAGCAAGGTTGAAGAACTAAGGATAACCACTCCAACTTTGAGAAACTGGACAACTGTGCAGGAGCAAAAGAATGAAGTAGAAAGCAAAAAATAAATAAATAAATAAATAAATAAAGGTGAATCAGAAAGACTAGAGACAGTATTCATTCACCTGTAAGCCTTAGAGAAGGGGGTTGGGGATATAGCTCAGTGGAATAAGCGCCTGCCTAGCAAGCGCAGGGTCCTGAGTTTGATCCCCAGTACCGCAAAAAAAAAAAAAAAAAAAAAAAAAACCTTAGAGAAGTTTAAAAGACTAGTGAGGAGAGAGGCAAGGATAGAGGAAACAAACTGAACAATAAAGGTCAAAAGCTATACAACCTTCTAAACATTTTTTTAAAAATAGAAAACTAGAAAAAACATTAAAAAGGGCTCCTCTGATGCCACCATTTTGGTGTTACTTCCTCAGTCAGAGCAGGAATCCGTACTGAATATCTCCACCTTGGCCACACTAATTCCTCTTAAATCAGTTTTAGTAGGTCAAGGGGAGTACCCTCATCAGCAGCTAGAAAAGGCCATTTGCCTGCTTCTTTTTGGGCACATGATGGTGCGCTTTTCCTGCACAAGGCTGATTGTCTATTCCCCCAGATTTTCCAATTTATTAGCATATAGCTTTTCAAAATACTTTCAAATGATGTTTTGAATTTCTGCAGTATAACTTTCAGCATGTTCCCTTTATTTATCATTTTATTTACTTGAGTATTTTCCACTTACGTTTATCTAGCTCTGTCTTTTTCTTCCAGAGAACAAACTTCATTTTATTGAAACTATGAATTTTTCTTTTAGAATTGATTATAAAACAATTTTATTCTGATACTAATTATTTTCTTCTACTGATTTAGGATTTGCTTTGTTCTTTTTTATTTTAAGAATAAAGGAAGAAAACATTAACAAACAGACATCCACTCACAAAATAGTGAAAGAACAATATAAACAATACAAGACAAATTGGAAGGAAATTAACAATGGTTGTTGTATCACTGTTGATATCTTCAAAGTGGTTTCTCAGGAAAACAAATAGAGATATGCAATAATGATCGAACCAGTAATCATTAATGGTTCCTTTAAATAAAACAATAGAAGAGAGTAGTATAACTGTTAACTATGCTGTATATACATACATACATAATTTCCCCTTCTTTCCCTTCTCCTTTCCCACACCCCAGTTGCCCATTACTTTTGAGCATTTTCCTTTCATGTCACAATGTGTATCATACTTCGTGGTTTTTACTCATTCTTTCAGGTTCTTACACTAGTGATAGAATATATTGCTTACACATGGAGATCTTGTTTATTTCACTTATGCGTATGTTCTCCAGTTGTGACCATTTACCTATAAAAGCCTTGAGGTTATCTTTCTTTATAGCTGAGCAGTACTTTATTATATAAAAGTACCACCAGTTTTTTATCCAATCCTCAGTGGATGGACATTTGGGTTGCTTCCATGATTTAGCAATTACAAATTGTGCCACTATGAACATGGGTGCACATACATCACTGTGATATGCTGTTTTCAGAAATTCTGGGAAAATAGCCCGAAGGGGAATAGCTGGGTTGAATGAGACCTCTAGATTTAGTTTGCTGAGTAATCTCTGAACTGATTTCCACAGTGGTTTCACCAGTCTGCATTCCCACCAGTAGTGCAGAAGAGTTCCTATTTCTCCCCAGCCTCGCCAACTTTTGTTATTGGTTGATTTTTAAATGGTAGCCATTCTTTCTTGGGTAAGGTGAAATCTCAATGTTGTTTTAATTTGCATTTCTCCAATGACTGATGATGTTGAACATTTTTTCATTTACGTATTTGACATTTATGTTTCTCTATCTGAGAAGTGTGTATTCATCTCAGCTGCCCATTTTGGGATTGGGTGTTTGAATTTGGAGGGGCTGATGTTTTTTAATTCTTTATATGTTTTTGATAGAAGACCTTTTTCCAAAGGACAATGAGCTAAATTTTTTTCCCAATTTGTGGGTTTTCTTTTTACTCTCCTGGTGATTTCTTTGGATGTGCAGAAACTTTTCAGTAGGATGAGATCACAGTTGTTGATTCTTCGAAGTATTTCATGGGCAGTTTGGTTTTTGTTCATGAACTCTCTGCCTACCCCTGTCTTCAAGAATTTTACCTACTTTCTCTTCCAATAGATTTAGTTGTTCTGTTTTAATATTGACATCTGTGATCCATTTTGACTTGAGTTTGGTGCATGGTGATAGACTTGGGTCTATTTTCAGTCTTTGACAGGTGGCAAACTAATGTCTCCATTTATTAAAGAGGCTATTGTTCTTCAAATGAGATTTTTTGGCCTGTTTATCAAAGATTACGTGGTTGAATGTGTTTGTGGTTGTGTCTATATCTTCCAGTCTATTCCATTGATCTTATGGTCTGTTTTTTAGCCAGTACCATGTTGATTTTATTACAGTAGCTTTGTAGTATAATTTGAGGTCACAGATTGTAATTCCACCTGACTTGTCCTTGTTGCCTAGGATTGCTTTTGCTATTCTGTGTCTCTTCTGGTTCCAGATGAATTTAAGGAATGTTTCCTCTAGATCTATAAGGTATGCTAATGGTAGTTTAATGGGAATTGCATTGAATCTGTACAACAATTTTGGTAGTATGGCCATTTCACAATGTTCATTCTTCCTATCTATGAGCAAGGAATGTCTCTCCATTCTTTGAAACCCTCTTTGATCTCTTTCTCAGAGTACTTTAGTTTTCATTGAATAGATCTTTTACTTCTTTTGTTAGATTGATTTCTAAATATTTCAATTTCTTGGATGCTATTGTGAAAGGTATGGTTTCCTTAATTTCTCTCTCAATCTGTTTGTTGTTTGTGTATAAGAATGCTATTGATTTTGGGGTGTTGACTTTGCATTCAGCTACACTGTTGAATTTGTCAATTACTTCAAGAATTCTTCTTGTGGAGTTTTTGGAGTCTTCCATGTAATGTATCATGTCACCTGCAAATAGTGATAGTTTTACTTCTTCCTGTCCTATCCTTATTCTTTTAATTTATCTCTCTTATCTAGTTGCTCTGGCTAATGCTTCCAGAACTATGTTGAACAGGAATGGTGACAGCAGACATCCTTGTCTTGTTCCTGATTTTAAAGTGGGAGCTTTCCAAAAAAAAAAAAAAACTATAAAGTGAGAGGTTTCAGTTATTATCCATTTTGTATGATGTTGCCTGTTGGGTTGTCGTAGGTAGCTTTGATCAGGTTGAGGTAAAGACTATGTATTCCTATTTTCTGTAGAGTTTTTATCATCAATGCATGTTGGACTTTGTCAAAAGCCTTTTCTGCATCTGTTCAGATGATCATAGGTTTTTTGTCTTTGGTTGTATTGATATGGTGTATAACATTAATTGATTTGTGAATATGGAACCATGCCTGCATTCCTGGAATGAATCCAATTTGGTCATGGTATATGATTTTCTTGATAGTTTGCTGCACTCTGTTTGCTAGTATTTTATTTTGTATCTTTGCATCTGTGTTCATTAGGGAGATTGTTCTGTAGTTCTCCTTCTTGGTTGGGTCTTTCTCTGGTTTTGGCATCAGTATAATACTTGCCTCCAAAAATGAGTCAGGTAGAATTGCTTTCTTTTCCATTTCATTGAAGAGTTTGAGGAGGGTTGGTATTAAACCTTTTCTGAATTTCTTGTAAAATTCTGCTGTGAATCCATCAGGGCCTGGGCTTTTCTTTCTCGGTAAGTTTTTAATCACATTTTCAACCTCATTAATCGATATTGAGTTGTTTAGGATTTTTATATCTTCTTGAAGATATATCTTTTATATCTTATTGGTAGTTCATACATGTCTAGGAATCTGTCCATTTCTTCTGAGTTTTGTATCCTATGGGAGTAAAGATTTTCAAAGTAGGCATCAATGATTTTATGAATTTCTGCAGAATCCTTACTAATTTCATCCTTTTCTTTCCTTATTGCATGAATTTGAGTTCTTTCCTTTCTTTTGTTGATAAGATTGGCTAGGGCTTTATCAATTTTATTTATTCTTTCAAAGAACCAACTGTGATTTATTTTTTATAGGGTTTTCTTCATTTCAATTATATTAACTTCTCCCCTCATCTTTATAGTCTCTTCCCTTCTTTGGGCTTTGGGCTTGACTTGTTCTTCTTTTTCTAAAAGTTTGAGGTGCAGCATTAGGCTATTTATTTGTTCTCTTTCTGTTTTCCTTATGTGTGAGTTCACTGCTATGAATATTCCTCTGAAGAGTGCTTTCATTGCATCCCACAGATTCAGGTAAGTTGTGTATGTATTTTCTTTTGTTTGTAGGCATTTTTAAATTTCTTCTTTAATTTTTTCTGTGACCCATTGGTTGATCAGGAGGTTGTTGATCAATTTCCAAGTGTTTACGGAGTTTTTGGAGTTCCTTTTGTCATTAATTTCCAATTTTATTGCACTGTGATCAGATAATATGCATGAGATAATTTCAATTCTTTTGCATTTAGGTAGGTGTCCTCTGTGGGCTAGAATGTGATCTATTTTAGAGAATTTCCCATGTGCATCTGAGAAAAATGTGTATTTAGATGTTGTGGGGTGGAACACTCTGTATACATCTACTAAGTCCATTTGTGTGTAGATTTTGTTCAGACCTGTTATTTCTTTGCTGATTTTTTGTCCAGTTGACCTATCTCTTTGTGTCAAAGGAGTGTTGAGTTCGCCTATTGCAATGGTGTTATGGATTGTGTGGGTTTTCATGTCTGCTAAGATTTGTCTTTTGTAGTTTGATGGTCCAATATTTGGTGCATATATGTTTAGGATTGTTATCTCATTCTGTCACAGTTTTCCCCTAACAAGTATGTAGTGACCTTCTTTATCTCTTTTGATTGTTCTTGGTTTGAAGTTTACATTGCCTGCAAATATAATAGCTACCCCTGCTTTTTGCTGGGTACCTGTTGCATGGAGGATTATTTTCCATCCTTTGACTTTCAATCTATGGATTTCCTTTGGAGTAAAATGTGTTTCCTGTATACAGCATATTGTTGGATTTTGTTTCTTAACCCACTCTGCCAGTCTGTTTCTTTTGACTGATGAATTGAGGCCATTTACTTTTATGGTTATAACTGATATGTATTTGCTTATCAATTTCACGTTATTTAGTTGCTGTTGGTTTCTTACTTTTTCTACCTGTTTATTTGCTTGCTCTTCTTGAGGGTTCCTTTCTATTGTTGCTCTTGTAATTATGTTCATTTTCTTCTCTCTAGAACGTCTTTTAGTGCTTTTTGTAGTGATGACTTGGCACTCATGAAGTTCTTCAATTCCTCTTTGTTGTGGATATATTTTATTTCTCCATTAAACTTGAATTATAGTTTGGCAGGGTACATCAATGTTGGCTGGAAGCTGTTTTGTCTTAGGAGCTGTAATACTTTGCTCTAAGCTCTTCTCGATTGGATGGTTTGTGTTGAGAAGTCTGCCGTGATTCTGATGAGCTTTCCTTTATAGGTGATCTGTTTCTTTTCTCCAGCAGCTTTTAATATTCTTTTCTTTTGCTGGAGATCTGGGATCTTGATTTTTTCGTGTCTGGGTGTAGTTTTATTATGGTTATGACTAGTAGAAGTTCTATATGATTCATTTACCTGTATCTCAGGTTCTGTTTCCGTGCTTGGAAAATTTTCTAATATTATTTCTGCAAATATTCTATTTATGTCATTTCTGTCACCCCCTGCTGTTTCATTGACTCTTATTACTTGGACATTATTTCTCTTTGCCTCATTCTGAAGCTGTTCAATTGATTTTTCCTGGATCCTTGTTGCTTTTAAGACATCCTTCCTCTCACAATCACTACCTGCCATGCTGTCTTTGAGATCTGAAATTATATCTTCAGCTTCAATCAAGCGGTTTTGCAAGCTTTCAATGGAAGTTTTGATTTCCTGGAAGTCTCTTTGAGTTTGTTTCGTGCATTCTATTTCATTCCTATATTTCTCATGCAACACTTCCATCTGTTCTCTATGTTCCTCCATTTTTTTTTATCTGTTTCTTCTCTAGATGTGCAGAGCATTTCTTTCATTACTACTGTCATTTCATTTTTATCCTGAGAGATTATGTGTGATCTGATCTCTTCTATGGCCTGATGGAGTTGTTTCTTTACTTCCACTACAGTCATTTCTGTAATTTCAGGTGTTTCCCAAGTTCTCCTATGTAGGTGTCTCCTGGACTTGTTCTGAGTGGGGTGGAGTTCTGAGATTGTGTTTTAGCCCTTTGTCTTGTCATGTTTGATGCCAGAGTCAGAACGCTCAGTCTCCTTCTTCTCTGGCAGATCAGCAAAGGTCACAAGTGGCCCTAGGTTTCCCTGTAGGCATGTCTCCCTCTGAGTGTCCATTGAAATGAGCTGCTTAGGCTGGGGTTTTCCAGTAGATGGTGAAGTGTACCTAGTTCTCTGTTTTCAGACATGAACTGTGATGTCAGTTGATGGCAGATGGCCTGATCTAGCAATCCCTCGCAGTTCAGGGCACATATATGAACCAGAATCCGGTTGCACTGGTAACGCAATCCCAGTCCAGTGGTCCCGTGACCCTAAGCAGTTCAGGATACAGGCAAAACCCAGACACTAACTGCAAGGTCAACAGTTTCTGGACCAACTGATTCTATGTCTCCAGGTAGTTCAGGACATGCATAGGATCCAGATATGGGCCGCACCAACAGTGATCACAGTTTGTGTGTGTGACCACCTGGAGGGCAGGGTGCAAGTAAAGTCCAGACTCGAACCATGGTCTTGGCAGCTTGTTGAGTGCATGCACCCAAACCTCACTGAGCACTGGGCACACACAGGGAGGGACCATGCATGAACCCAGGTGAGAACAGTTTGCAGGGCTGCTGAATGAGGGTCTCCTGTCTGCACCAGGTTCACGGAGGGTGAAGACTCAGTTGGTTTGTTCTTGAATTTCTCAGATTTTTAGATGCTTTTCTAATTACTTTATGTTTAATGTATGTATATGTATATGCATTTGATGTAGGTTTTCAATGCAATAAACTTTCGCCTCAGAACTGTTTTTCTTCTTTTCCTAGCAAATAGCTTTTGGTATGTCACATCTCTATCTTTACTTGATTCAAAGAATCTTTTGATATTTCCCCTCTGGTATTTTCAATAAAGTTAAATTTCAAGAGTGTTTGAGTGTAGTAATCCTGTTGGTGTATTTTTTCAGGAATTAAAACATTCACTGTGCTCTTAGCCTGTTTCTATTTCTGTCTTTCAGTGTGATTTGGTGCTTTCACAGATTTTAAAATTCTGTATTTGCCCTTGTTCCTTTGAGAATTTGACCATTATACATTGTGGTGAAGGTATTTTCTTGTTATGAATATTTGCGGTTCTGAAATCTGTACCAAAATCTCTGTATCTTTATCAAGATTAAGGAAGTTTTCTGTTATTTCATTTAATAAGATTTCTATGGTTGTAGCCTTAATGTACTTCCCTTAGGTTATGCTGATGAAGTGAATGTTTCATGTTTTAATGGGGTCCTAAAGATCTTGTATGTGCTTGTCATTCTGATTTTTTATTTTTACCTGAATGTGAAATGTGAGAATTTGAAAAAAAACTGTATTGAACTTTAACATTCTTTCCTCCTCCTTATGTATTGCTAAGGTATCCCCTGAATATTTATCATACTTTTTAATTTTTTTGTTTCCAAGGTGTATGATTGTCTCCTTTTCTAAATTTCTATGTCTTTGCAAAATTTCTCATTCATATCCTGAATTTGCTTAACTGTTTATTTGTATTCTCTTTGATTTTATTTGGCTTTCTGAAAATAATTCTTTTGATTTCAGACATTTCATCTATTGTGATATCTTTATATTCTGTTGCTGGAAAGTTATGATTTTTAGGATGTACCACATGCTGTTTTTCATATTTATTTGTTTCCAAGTTGAGATTTGCACATTGCATTAGTGAATTGGTATACATTGTATACTGTGCCAAAGTCAGAGATATTTATTGACTTTGAGGGTCTGTAGAGTAGGGATACCATAGCTCTTCAGAGAGGTGTGGTGCAGACAGAAGGTTGCATGTGGAATATCTGGGCAGTTATTGCAACAAAGAAGTGATGTCCCCTATAAAGTACTGGGTGTTTGTTCAGGCACTGTTGATATTTACTCTATTTGTTGGTTGCTCTCTGGTATTGTCTGCTCTACTAGTACTGAGAAGGCAATGTACTTTTTCTGTGACCAGACCTTTGGTGTGGGTTCAACTAGTTCATGAGAAAATGTAGTCATAAGGATCATAGCACCACTTCTGTGTCACTTACACACCCAATATTGCCAGAGGTACATAATCATATAATGTGTAGCGGCAACTGATGCAGGAGACTTGTACAGGTATGGTGGCAGCAAAAGTTTTGTTGTTCATCTATGCTGCTATTTGGGTTGTCCCCATCCAGGAGAACACCAGGTTCCACTTAGCTAAATGTGCCTGGGGATGGTGCAATGATGTGGACTTTTCTTTTGCTTCTTCCAAATTATTTGAGTTGTAATGCTTTCCAGGAATTGAGCAAGAGTTATTTATGGCTAGATCTTTGAAAACCTCCTCTAAACTGAGGGGTTCAGAGGAGTGAGAAATAATGTAATACAACTAGCACCAGGACACATTTCTCTCTATATCTTATTAAAGGCACAGGGGAACAGCTATAGCCACAGCACCATTGCCCCAGACTGCTTTAGCATGCCTCTGTGGATAGGGTTTACCTCAGTATGATTTCTCTACCTTGTAAACTTCTCTGCCAGGCACACATGCAAAGCACTTTGAAAGTGGTGGTGACAACTGACCACTTTCAAAGTGCTTTGCATGTGTGCCAAAAGGCAACTGACCTGTCACCTGCATAAAACCATACATGACTAGCCATACCCCAACTCTCAGAAGGCAAGATCCTGAATTTACCTGTCTTCAAAGAGGTATCCTTCTTGTCATTTGCTCCCCAAAGCATAGCACTCTCAGCAGGGTTGTGTCAGTTAGTCCACTCAGCTATGTTTGCCTTGTGAGCTAGTTACCTGATAAGCCATTGTAGCGGAATGCCTATGCTGTCCCAGATATGGAAACAGCAGTTTCTAATGTGTAGGGCTGTCCATATTCAGAAAATAGGTCTTTTCTCGAGATGGCTCCTGGATAAACATCTTGAAGTTTCACTTGGAGATGAAGTGAATTATTTTACCAGAGCCTGACTATGGCATAGACTTCATGCCTCATTTATTTTGGCTAAATGTCTGCAAGGACTATCAATCTTACCAATACCTAGGATGGTCAGTATCTATGCTGATAAGATTTAATGGTACTCTTTTTTTTTTAACCTTTACCCTTCCTGAGGGAAGACCCCTTCTCTTAACTGTGGAGCTAGGGTGACAATTATTGGAATGTTATTTTATCTTTTCATGTTGCTGTCCAAAGTATTTCAATTTTAGTTTTTTTTTTTTTTTGTGTGTGTGTGTGTGGAAGGCTATGTCAGTGCTGACTGCCTCTACTAAGCCAGCTTTGCAATCTTAGTATCAATTTTAAAAATGGCATCCTTTACTCACTTAACTAAAAGTCAAACTAATCTTAGAGTCTCCTAGCAATCAGCTACTCTTTCTGAAGAATTCAATTAAGTCTGAGTTCAATATTTTTATTAGAGAACAGAGCCTTACTGACTCTCCCTTCATTTGTATTCCTTTTGACAAGCTGCCTTCAATAACATGGTTCAAATAAAAAGTTCTAGCTCTTCTCAGTTCAGTCAATCACAGTGGAAACAATGATAATCGATATGATTTGAGATGTGATATTTCTCTCAGATATTGAGTTGAGTCAATGTATGCAAAGTAAGATGCAAAGTTAAAGAAAATATATGAATAATTCAATCAAAATCCAAAACCTCTATTATTAGATTTTGGAGAGAAACAGTCTTTGCACTACATGTATGCGGAATTATCTATGATCTGCGTTTGTATCTCACTTGTGGGAACAGAATAAGCTTGTAGTGCCCCTGACCCTTATTTTTTTTTTAACTGGGAGCTTGTTGAACCCAGTGCCATTACTTATTTTTCTTTATATTTGAAAAACATAAACTTAAGAATGGTAAAGGAGGTGAGGAATAACTAAATATCTAATTCCTAAGATTAAAAGCATGTGAAATAAAATAATCCAAGACATTTAAGATATATAAACTGTCACTTACAACCTTTATTTCTTTTACATTTCCATAGTGTTCATGCAAAAGTACAAAGAAGAGAAGGTTGGAAAGGGTCAGTGCTGATTTGGCAGCAGGTTTTGACATGAATGCTGAGTCGGAAACATCATTTCTATTCTATGTACAAGACTGTGACAAGTTATACATTTAAGGATCTGTTTTTCTGTCCTATTTCTTTGGCCCAGCAAAAAGTAACAAATTATATCCCTGCAAAGAGTAAAAATAAAATGTGTGACTCTATATGATAGCAGCACTTCAGTCTTTTCTTTTAAGCTCTAGTCTTCCTTAGTCTGGTGAAGCATATGCAAAATTAAGGGGCACAGCTATTAAATTAACAAGAATGGTAAACAAGTCCTAGTACAGTTCATAAGTGAGGCACATATGGTTTGAAGATGTGAAAATGAAGATGAGAAAGAGGAATTTTAAATAATGGAAGCATGAAAATACTGACAAGTGTATGAAATGGCCTAAGAGATAGCAAAGAGTAGATTCTGTACTTTGTCAATATGTAAGGGAGGGAGATTTACTTATCAATTTATATCAAATCAGAAGAACAATGTAAAAACAAAAGGAAGCAACTGAATGCAAACTAGGAAGCCCAAAATATCAATAATGTTTGAATTAATAGTTCAAAGATGTCATGGTACCTTTCCATCATGAAGCCTGCTGACTTAATACAAATCAGAGAACCTTGTTAGACAGTGAATTTCCTAGTGCCAGTTATGTGACTCTTCTCTGAACTGTATCATTCTCTGCTTCTATAACTGTATTACATCTTGGATTTCAGAAGTATACAGCAATGTTTTTTTTTTAAAAAAACTACTGAAAACTGTGATATATATAGCTACATTCTTATATAGCTAAACATTTTATTCTTATTCAAAATGCACTGTAAAATGCTTAGGAAATAAAATAAGATAAAGAGATGCAAATATTGGACACGGTTTTCATTAAGCCAATTAAAGAAATGGAGATTAACACAGAAGCCAATTCAATTTACATGTTGCACTATTACCAGGATTTGGGGTGCTGGAGTTTCCTTCTAGAGGTGATTTCTAGGCTTTATTTCTGTCCTGAGTAAGGAATTGGTCAAGATAACTGCAAATGGTAGCAAAGTTTTATTAAAGGTAGGAAAAAAAACAGGCTAGGCTGAGCAAATTTGGGCCAAGTTAAAGTAGGAAAAGAACACTTTATGGCATGGAGGTGGGCTATCCTGAAAGACAGAATATAATGGCAAAAATTAAATGTGCGCTGTCCTTTTTGTATAATCCAGTCCTGAGGCTGATGCTGGCTCTAGGCCATCCTATGGAAAACCTGCTCAAGTTCTCATGAGAAATCCCTTTGCAAGGCTTTGAGAACCATTCTTTGCATGTGTGCCAGGATTGTGTAAGACCTTATTTCCCAGACAGTTTTAGCCATGCCCTACCTTCCTGTCTCATTTCCCCTATGAAAACACAAATCCCCATACTTTTTATGGGGTTCTGAGGGAGCAGATGTCTCGATCTTCTATACCTTCTTCTGGCTAGAAAGGGTTATAGACCTTACCTCGTGGGGACTACGTGCTTTCTAACTACCTTGGGGTGTTGTGGCTCACTGCCTGGGTTCAAGAGAAAAACTGTTAGAAGACAATGAGAAAAGAATTAGTGACTATTGAACTGCCTGTTTGATGAGAAAAATATAACTTTTCTACTGTGGTGAGGATATAGAGCCCAAATATGAGAAGCAGATCAGATTTCCACAATCCTGTGGAGTACACATTATAATAAAGAGAGATTAAATAAATTATCAGTAGCTTGAGAGCCATAGCCTTAGATAGACTACCTGCATTACAGATGTAATTAAAACCAGAAGCCTCTATACAGGTGCCCATTTAAACTGTGGTAAATTAGGATCATTACTGACTTTTTATCTGCACCTGGAGTAGTACTAGAGTTTTGCTTCCTGAAGAGGAGCATCAAGTCTTTCAGAAATTTTCAGGAACAGTTTTCTTCTTAGTTCTGTGAAAATCCTAGTCAGCACTACCCATTTAGGATTTTTATAGCTTGTCACTGCATTCTTTGAAGAAGGACCAGAACAATTCCTTAGAAACTAGGAATAAGGATAATGTCTTCTGGGACTGTAGGCTTGCCATCCTCGCCTCCTTATCAGGCTTGTGATTTTTCAAAAAGAGTTTAGACTTGTCACTGAAATAAATGACAACAACATGGTTGGGAAGATAGACTACCTCTAAGAGTTGTAAAATTCCCTGCTCGTATTTTAGAAATGATTGCATTAGTCGGCAAATTTCTTCTTTCCAGATTTTTGTATGGGTATGTAATACCAGAAAGGCATATTTGGAGTTTGTAGAGATGTATCACTCCTTGCCTTTTCTTAATATCAATACTTCAGTAAGAGCTATTAATTCTGCCTTTTGAGTGGAGTCCGTGAGGAAAGAGTTTTGCTTCAATGATTTATTATGAACTGACAACTGTATATCCTGTCTTTCGGTGTCCTTGGATAAAGCTACTTTATCAGTAAACCATGCCTTTTCAGGGTCTTGGAAGGGCAAGTCACTGATATCCTGCCTGTGTGCATGGGTCTGGGAGATCAGGTGTTCACAAGAGTGGCTAACTTCTAGGTCTGTAAAGATCGAAGAGGCAGGATTAAGGATAGTGCTAGTTTTATAATAATTTGAGGGGTTTCTGAAAGCATGGTCTGATACTTGCTAAGACATATCCCTGTTAATCAAAAGTAACCTTTTGTTTCCAGAATACAGTGATACCTTGATTTACAAACTTACTTTGCTTTAAAATTTTGGGGAAATTGGCTGCATTTGTGTAGGGAAAACGGCTGTGCTCATGTTTGTCGCTCAATGCAGTTTTTGAAAGTAAGCAAAATTTTACTGAATACTTTTGTTTATGAACCAATTTTTTTCAAACAGTAGTGTGCCTGAACCAAGGTATTACTGTAGCTCTGACCTGATGGTGAGTCAGGTTTTCTAATCTCTGTCCTAAGATTAATTTTGCAGCACACTCTGTTAGCACAACTGTAGCTGCTATTGCTTTCAAGCTGTGGTTTGGTGCCAAGGGGTCCCAAGATCACAACTTTGATCCAATCCCAAGATCCTTGTCGTTTCCCATGTGTAAGAAGATATCCCAAATACTAAACTTTTTGGAGGGATAGCTGAGTCTTCTCTTTAGAGACTTTATATCCCTTCTTAGCTAGAAAGTTGAGAGTTTTCATAGTATTGTGTTTGTATAACTCCCAAGTTGGGCTGTAAATTAGAACATCATGTACATACTATAGGATGGTTCTCCACTTAAGCTTCAGGTTCCTTATGTCTTTCCCTAGTACCTGAGCAAAAAGTTGGGGACTGTCTCTAAACCCCTGTGGTAGAGCTGTCCAAATATACTTCTGCTTCTTTCTTGAAATGGACTTTCCCATTCAAAGGCAAACAGAAACAGAAGTTTGAATGTAAGGGAATGTAAATGAATTTATCTTTTAGATCTAAAACTGAGAATCAATTAATGTCCCCTGGAAATTGCTAGAGAATTGTATATGAATTTGTCACCAGAGGGTGGATTGAGATGACAGCCTCAGTAATGAGGCAGAGATCTTTTACCATCCTACATTCTCCTGAGGGCTTTACTATGGAGCAAATGGGAATATTGCAAGGTGACTGACAAGGCCACAGAAGGTTATATTTGAAAAACTTGTCTTTGAGAGCCCGGAGGCCTTTATGTGGCTCTTTGATTGGACATTGTTTGTGGAAAGGAAATTGGCTGAGGTCTTGTAGTTTTATAGCTACTGGCATAACTGAATTTGCCTTATGAGATACTCTATTATACTATGCATCAGGATCTAACTTTGGAATAATTTGTTCAGGGAAATCTGATGTTAAGCCAACAGGCAAAATCCATTTTGACCTTTGCAGGATTTGAGACTTGCTCCCAATTTTGCTTGTAAATCTCCTTCTAACAAAACAGTAGGATGCTGTGGGACAATTAGAAGCCAAATGGTTAAATATTTGGCCTGAACAGTGACACATCATAGGAGGAGTAAAGAATCTCTGACTAGGGGTCCACTTGACCCAACTATGACTATGGATCTAGAGGAAGGTTTTCCAGGGAAGGAAGTGAAAACTGAATCAGCTCTCCCTGTGTTGATAACTAATTGCATTGGCTCACCCATGATATCTAAGTTTACCCAGGGCTCCTCACAGGAGATGGTAATATCCATGGACAGGGTTACTGTAGGTTCCCTTGGGCCCTTCAATTATCAGAGCAGAGAGCGAGGATTTTGGCTGGCTTGGCCTCTCATTGGATATGGGAAGAGGCAACTGTTCAGAACCATGAGACCAGCACCTTGTCTGCTTACACTTGGAGCAGAAACCAGTCAGTCACCATATCATAGTTTCTGGGACTTTTCTGAGACAAAGGGGCACAAAAGCCTGAACATAAGGGACTTCTTCCCATCCTCTTTGCTTTAAGTAGAAATGCGTTAATTGAAAAATAGTCTCATAATTCAAACTGCCATTTTGTACCCAGCTTTTGCCATTTCCTAGTTCATTGTGAACTGTCTTGCAATTGTGAATAAGTTGTTACTTTTTTAAATTCTCAGGAACAACACTTTTCCACTGATTAAGGATACAGACTAGTCATGAAGTTGGTGGAAACTTCAGGATGTAGTCATGAAGTTCCCCATGGCACATATTGAAACCTAGCTATAAAGAGAAAGCTAGGTCCTGGTTCCTTAAAATAATGTTTCATGCAGAAGGAAGAGACGAGGTTTGAGCCCACAAAGCATTCCTTGTGTGACTCAAGTATTTAGTAGACAGACATCTCTGCTGAAGCAAGAGTGTTTCTGGCATTTTTCACAGAAGGGGAAGCATAAAAGATTTTCCATATTGGGGGCCACTAACTCCTTAGGGAGAAGTGTATTGAGTCACTTGATGGCTTTACTTAGCCATTGAGAACTCCTAGGAGCTCAAGGTGAAGTTCCTCTCAATAGGACTCTCTTAGTCACATGATTCCCCCACATCAGGTTATACATTAATACACAAAGTGAGATTATAAAACATTGGCATGTTTTTGAAATCTATAAACGTGCCACCCAATTAATAGTGTTGTTTCTATGAAGGTGGAAATTTATTTAATTTGTAAATCTACAGTATCTGAAGAAAAGTACAGGCTCTCTTTATAGGAAAAAAGTCATGGGTCCAATTTATAGACATCAAATCTTTAAAGACCCTTAGAAATATAGGAGTGAGTAAACTGAAGATGCAAAATAGGCTTAGAGGACAAAGGAACAGGTATTCTAAACTTAGGTAATGTTGTGTCCTGAAGCCGAAGTTTTCTTAAAATTACAATTTTTAAATTTCAATTTCCTTTGTCTTTTTCCAACTATGTTTATTTCTTTTTTCCTACCTCACTATGACTTCAGTTCTCTGAGGGGTCTAAGAAAAGTCATCAGTATTCAGCTTGTTTAGTGTCTTCTGTTAAGGATAGGCATGGATGACATAAACACTTTTTTCTGCATATATCAGTTTACTTATGCCCATGAAGATCAAATAAAAATAATTTATTCTACAATATTTACAAATTTAACACTAAAAATTAAAGTGTTTTAAGATATAAATCTTTGTATCTGATAAAACTACACTGCAAAGCTGATGTAACACTGATTGCACTAAATTTATGCTTATTTAGCTCCATTGAGATGAATACCATTTTCACCAAGCATTTATATACCTTTTAATATATATAAATCACAACACTTTGCTCCAGTGATGCAGAGATGCAGAAGAAAAACCCCACAAATTTGGTGAAGTGACATTCATTTGAAATATACTAGTGACTAAATAATACGTAATATGTCATAAAAACTTATGGGTATGGGTTCTGGAAAGAATAAGGTGATCCTAGATATGAATGTTCAATTGAAGAGTTAGTTTTTCATATATTTTCCATATATTTATTTAGATTTCTGTTCTAAGCCCTTTGAAATTCAGTGAACAGTGGAGTTTGTCATCTTAAAATGAGTTGACACTGAATAATGCTAGGGACAAATATTGTGGCAAAACCTGCCTGGGAAAGTGGGCTTCTCATGAGAATTTGCACAAACTTTTCATAGGTTGGCCTAGATGTGACATCAGCCTGATGATCTGGTAAGACAAAAATAATAGTAAGCATGGAGTTTTTGCCACCGTGTTCCCTCTTCCATGGTGGCCCACCTCCTGCTGTAGGGTATACCTCTTTTCCTACTGGTACTTGGCCTAAATTCTCTCTGTAGAACCTATTCCTACCTTTAACCACTTAAAAATTTACCTCAAGCTTCACTTGAGTGGTGCATTTGTTTATGTACCAATTATCACAAGTGTCACTCAGGTAGGTGTCATTTCAACCAGGAAATTCTTGTATTGAATAAATTTGATAAAATTGCCCTTTTTAATAATTCCTGTTATATAATCTTATAAAAATTAACAAAAAATACAATTTTTGGTCATCCCATATTTAAATAATTGGATTGAGAAGTGGTTACTAAAACTTTGTTAACATTTGCACTTATCTTGAGCAATTCTTTACTCAGAATAGAAAGAACCTAGAAATCACATCTAGAAGACTCCAGTACCTCAAAACTAGTAACATAATTTGGTTAGCAAGCCGTGAGACCAGGCAAGGCCCTTAGGAAAAGGGAAAAAGTAAATCCCCAACAGAGTGAAAAGAATCCACCTTTATTAGATGCACAGCTTGATTAGGGGGTGCGTTGGTGGGCTGCAGGAAGTGATGAGGGTGAACTGCTGACTTGGTCAAGGTACAAGGATTGAGGAACAATGCATTTTTGGAAAAGCACACAGGAGCAGATCATGGTTAACTAGTAGCCTGATTTCTGCTAACTGCTACTACTGAGTTAACAGGGGCTTGTCTCCAGAATACAGAGGTGCTATAAATCACTTAACCAAACCAAGTCTTCTGACTCTCAAAATAGTCACTTGACAAAAAAGTAAAGTTATAGTTATGGACATGTATATATGATTTCAAAAGTAGCAAATTAATTCATCATCTGTGAAAACCACAGTGCAAATATATAGAATTGTTTATTTAAACAAATATGAACTGACAGGATTTTTAATATTTTGATTTCAATTTGACTGTTGTGATAATATAGCTTAAGTATGGCAAGGCTTTAAATACAATGTTACAAATTTTAGAAAACTATTCTTACCTTGATATTCCATGTACACTGTATTTTTTCACATACACTATTTTCTAAAATTTTACACAAAAATTCAGTTTTACTCTTATTCTTACATTAGTGGAAGCTGACATTTTTAACTTACAGGCAAGCAAATACTTTTGTTTTCCACCTCCTAGATGAACAAAAATATACATAATATATTGTTTTCATTAGGCAAGACTTGCTTTTTATTTTTCAATGAGAATGCCATGCAACCCTTTCATGAACAAAATGACCAGGATACTAATGAAATCATCTTTGGAAAGAAGTACTTGATACAGATATCTTATTTAAATAAATCCTCCAGTAATAAATGGAGAATTCGTTGCCTTTACTGTGAAGGGTTTGTAGTTACCTGTCAAATTTCTATGTGCAGCTCACCAACATTCCCTTACTGGAAATATCAGTATTTCCATATCATAGTTCTCAAAAGGACTTGAAAGTCTCAAAATTCTGTGTCTCCTCTGCCTTTCTTCTTTCTTGAATCTATCTAGGCTTTATTAATAGTTAGCTTCATATCATCATTTCCATCTCGATAAATTTTCTTTAGAATACTCATTAATCCCTGGCTAGGATCTGTCTCAGCATCATAGGATGGCTTTTCCTTTTCTTTGTACTTTTTCAACATCAGTTGCATACTCCTACTGAGTGTTTTCCACTTTTTTTCTACACAAGGTAAGAAATGTATCAGTCATGATTTCTTTTGAACTGCCTCCCACTGAGATGGGTTTTAAGAGATTGTTCGCAATCACAGAGTAACTTTTCCCACTTAAATTCTTTACCCAAAGATCAAATGGCCTCTCTGTGAAATGCATCTGCACATTCTCAGCAGGAACTTGATGAACCCCAATTAAGGTAATGTAGATTTTCACAAACTTACCTGACCGACCCCATGCATAACTACTGATTTTCACTTTGTACCCTGTTGTGATGATGGGAGCAACCACAGTAGCTGGTTTTTCCTTGTCAAGAATTTCTGTTTTACTTTGTGATTTTTCTTGCATCTTATTCCTTATTTCTGTTTCAACTTTTAATTTTTTAGCTATCAGGGCATCATGTACTCTCTTCCTAGTGTCCTTTTCCAGCAACACCTTTATCTCTTCTGGATTATTCTGCAAATCTTCCAATGCTGAAGCCATGATAGAGAGGGGTTGGAGCTAAGGCCCAGGCTGCAGGTGGGAACGCAAGGAAAGTAACTGCTGGACACAGCACGCTCCCCATGAGCATGGACCTCACTAGCGCGAGCTGCAGGGACTGCCCCTGTGTGTGTGCCTGGCCTGTGTGAGACCACTGGGAGCACACTTTTTAAGAAAGCCTTCCAGTCACTTATGTTTGGCCTTGTAATGATGGTCATGATCAGACATTTCCTATGCCTGACATAGAACAAACACAATGTGAACTCTCACTAGTTTCTTTAGATGTTAATAATTTTGGAGAAATGCATACAGTATAATCGGGAACTTCATATAATGTGATGGTGATGGTTTTCCTTTTTAACAGTTGTATATAAGTCTAAAGTAAACAAGGTATGCATGATCTAATAAGAAGAGAACTGATTTGGTCATCAATAAGATGACTCATTTCACTTTTTCACTATCGTCATTATAACAGTCAACCCTAATAAAAGTTATGTAGATGCTCTCTTCCTCCTTCCCTCCCTCTCTCTTTGGCCCTCACTCTCTGCCAACATACATTATTTTTACTGCACTCATTATTCTTGTAATGATGTAAAATGATAATAATGCCTACGTGATTAGATGAAGTATGACACATGACAGAGGCATTGTGGCATAGTGTTAGACTGATTGTCTTATAATGTCAGGAGGGGAATCATCTTCTCTTAGTTATCCTAGATTATCAAGACATGATAGTGTCAATGGTGCATATCAGAAGCAGATGATGTACATGGTTGATGATACTAATTATTGACAGTGTTTTTACTGAAACCTTTTTGAAGAATACTATAATTGGAAGTTATTGTCTCTTTCCTTTTGATGGATCAATATTTTTCCTGCAGAAGTTTTAAACCATTAATGATCATATAGGTAACTTGTATGTTGGAGCCATGGTAAATTACAATGAGGGATACTTGAACCAAGCACTATAATATGTCTAGTGTTGATCTGGTAACCAAAAAAACTATTAAATAACCAACAGGAAAGTAGCCTTAGAGTATGAATACACTGTACAAAATAACTGTTCATATCCCAGGCGCTCTGAAGTAGAATAACTGGAGATTTCATTATACTACCTCGAAGGGCATACAATTAACAATGCATTCATTTTTTCTTGAATTCTCTATTTAACATTTTTAGACCTCAGTTGACTATAATAAAACCCTAGAAAGCAAAACTATGAATAAAGTAAGATTCTTGGATCTACTTTTAGCTTCACTTTCTTCAACAGCAGAAGAGGAGTGAGAGGTTGGGAAGGAGGGATGATGGGAGGGAAGGACAGAT